>VCNE01001924.1:0-28690 GCA_009869805.1 Oncopodura yosiiana
GTAAGTCCTTTTTAGAATTACAATACAAAAATAAATATTTAAGTAAACTTTGCTTTTGATAGGTCTACAAGAACAAGCTGAAGCATTTGTCTATTCAGATAGATTTCCATCATTATTAACACCAATACAGATCACTTTAATGAAACTACCAAAACGAGGAAGAATCACTTTATCGTCTGCATTTGAAACAATTAATAAACACATGTCCTATTATCACAAAATACCAGAAGAATTTAAGAATCAATTATATAAAGGTGATGAAGTAGTCTTGCTAGAGTCACATCCAGCAATAAAAATTATGAATCAAACTTACAAAGATATATATGACTTTTATAAACCATTTGTTCAAGAATTTGTATCCAAAAAAAATGCAACTACTACTAATGAAGAAGAAATGAAATTATTAGTCATTCAAAATGTATTACGAGATCATCTTGTAGGTTTGTTAGATCAGCCATTATTGTATATGGATTTATCTTGGAATTGTACAACAGATTCTATACAACTACCTCGTACACAAAGACAATTACTTGGATTAAAAGAAGATGGTCATACAGTTAAACGTCCAACAATAAAACCTGACTCAAGAATTCGTGCTGAAGAAATAATGTCACTTCTGGCAATTGTTGATGACAAACCATTAGAATATTTTTTCAATTGGATAGATCAACAAATTGGCAAAAAGCCAGAAGGACTAATTATTAGTGATGATAGTGACGATAATGAAACATATAACTTACCTATGAATGCTGTAGCAAATTATTTTTATCTATTGATTGTTGAAAATTTAAATTACAAAAATATGTCATCTATCTATTTACGTTCTTATCTCTTTCTAAAATGTCTTCCATTAATTATATCTTTAATAAGCAAAACTGAAGAAAATTTTCTTGCCATATCAAAAGGAATTTGGTTAGCTAACAAGATACTGGAACATCTTGATTCATCTGTACGTTTCCAACGTATTTCTAGTAAAGCAATTGAAGATGAATTGCATAAAGAATTTATTGACAAATTGACACATGTGCTCATCTATTGTGGTTCACCAGAAATTCGACATCTTAGCTTACAAACTTTGAAATTATATTTTCATTGTTTTAATCCATCAAGTCAATATCAAATACTTCTTCGTACTTTTAATACAACAGAAAATTCCAGTTTATATGCTTATATGATAAGTGAAATGAAAGAATTGATTTTAGTAGCAGTTGGTTTAGTTGAAAACAATAATAGATCAAAAGAAGATATGAAAGAACTTGAAGAATATTTTTGTGGTCCACAACTTCAAAGAATCTTATCTGTTATATGTAATCTTCCTGAAGGTGCTACAACAGATTTATCACAAAAGGCTGATCAAATTATAAGTGCTTTAAATCTTTTACGATTTCTTCATGGTTCAAGAATTTTTGAAAAAAGTAATTTCTTTAATATCATGCCATTTATTGAATCAAATTTTCTGAAACCTCTAAGAAGTGGATTAGATTTGTCAATTGCTCATTATAAATTGAAACTCAAACAAATTTGTGAACCACATGCAACTACTACCAAGAAACTTTCAGAGCAAGATAAAATGATTATGGAACAATCATCAGTCACAATTGGAGGTGAAGAAGTATCAATGCCTAATGATTTGTCACAAGAAGAAGAAATTAAATGTATTAATAATGCATTAATAAGATTTGATTTAATGGAAAGTTTGTTAGCAAGAGTAAATGAATGTTATGATGATGTACGAAGACAGCAGAAATAACAACAACAATAAAAAAATAATAATAATAGTGAAATATTTTATATTTATTAATTATATACAAGTTTTACGCATGAAATTCTAAAATATTAGTTATAATACACAGATATTAAGAAGAAGAAGAAACTATTAGGAGATATACTATATTACAAATAAAAGAATTATAATTGTAACACTAATATTTTAGTATATACCTCTCATTGTCTACTACTGTCCATTATTTTCATTTTATAATACAAAATCTTACGATCTCAATGACCTAATACTATTAAAAAGACTTTGACGAGGAGCATAATACAAATCAGTTGATCTAAATGCAGGCTCTGGTAATAATTTTTCATGTCTTCTTTGACAAATACAAACAGTACAGCAAAAGACAATAATAACTTGAAGAACACAAAATCCAATAATAATAGCTATAACTAAATTTTTAGGCCCACATACTAACATATCATTATTATCTCTACTATGATAAACTGATCCTGATGCTTCATCGTTATCTTTATTCTTATTAGACATAGACATTGGTGCTGTTGTTCTTACAATAATTTCTTTCTTCAACTCAACAATATCTTTAACTTTGTAATCTTTTTGTGCACGTCGTTTCCTTCCATGTGAAACTTCGCCATCACATTTTATCTGAAATAAGAATAATATAAAGTTATAATAAAGAGGCAAACTGAGAATATCTATAAAAGAAAGCTTACTGGTGGGCATTCACTTCTGCAAAATTGTAAATAGACTTGAAAACGAACTACAGCATCATTTGTAAATTTGAACGCTTCAAAACGTCCTTGTAAAGATTTAGATCCATCTGTTGATCTTTTTAAATGAGGAAAAATAGCTGGATCTTCTGGACAGCCTCTTGAATCAAGCAAGACTAACTCTTCTTCATTTGTTCCACTCTTTGCAATTAGATCTCGAGCAAAAATGCCATAAGCACCTACACATAATATAAACAAACAGTTATTATATCAACACTTCCTCTTCAATAATAATAAAAAACATAAACTGAAAGTACAAACTTGTAGAATCAACTTCAATTTTCAGATACAATTCATCACCAAGACTGACACCACTGACGTCGTGTCCATTTCTGTCTATTATTCTTAAAAGTATATTCGGAGCTTTTGCTGTTGAGTTAATCTATGTAGAGAAAAGTCAATTTAAAGAAATGAAAAAAAATAGTTCAGTTATATAACTTGTATTTTGATAGTAACAGTACTATTCTAGTAACAATGTATTATTATTATAGTGTAGGTAGTAGTTTATTCTTACCACTGAAGTAGCAATTCCTAAAATAGTAGGTTGTATTGCAGAAGCTTCCACTAAACGAGACTCTGACTCTTTATTTTCAAACCCTAATGTATGTGTCAATGTCAAATTTGTTTGAGGAAAAGTGCAAACAAGTCGAAAAGCTGCATCACCCCTTTTCTGTTGTAATAATAAGAGATGATTGGTTTATTAGATATAATGTGACAACAAGTAAGTTGAGTTTATTGTTGCATTATCCAAGTTGTACCCATATATGTAAAAGTTAACTATGCATTGCTCATTGAGTATATTATTGAGTTGTATTCATCACAAAAAAACAAGTATTTATGTGTAGTAGTACTTACTTGTATTAACGGATGCTGTTGCACAATCAAATTCCCAATAAATGATCCATCTGTATCCCTGCGTGTATAAAATTTATGTTTTGGGTATGTGTGAAATTTCTTCAAACTTGAATTACTACATAGAAGAATTGGTCAGTTGGTTATATATTTACTTACTTGTATATTCCGCAACTTGTTAAAGGATACTCTAAAGTCGTCAAAAGTTTCCCGTGACCAAATGTTTCACATTCTGAACTCAAACTAGATGAGTATAGCTTTCCATAAAAAGGTGAATGAGTCTTCAATCGAGCAAGCATTGAGTCACCGTTGCAAGTGAGAGCCACTATAATAATCATCAAAAAAAAGGCCACACATACATTAAGATATAAAAACATTTGCATAATAACACCCTTTATGCATAACAGTTATTTACTTACTATCAATACAAGGAACTCTTTGACTGTAGATTTTATTATCTCTACTTCTCAATAGTTTTGCTGATGTTGTGGCCATGTCACTTCCACTTAAAAAGCATCTGTAATCCACTGTGTCAAAGGTTACGGAACGACAAGTGAAAGCAGAGTATTGTTCACATGATTTTTGACACTAAAAAAGAAAAAAATGTCTCATATTAACAAGTTATATATAATTCACTTCATTCATTCAATTTCTTACATCTTCTAAACTGGTTGACTTTGTAAGAAAATCACCAATAGGAAACTCAAATCCACGCATTACTTCCCAATCACAATTTCTTTCCTTTGGAGTCACAGGGTCAATACTAACGTAGTAGAAAATTATCATTTAATTTAATGAGTACATTACTAATATAATTTAATTGTATAATGTTGTGTACTTGCATACCATGTATTCTCAATATACTCAACTTCTGATGAAGACTCAACAAAAGAACCTATGTAGGAAGACAATACGCATTATTATTATTATAACAAGACCACCAACCGTCATTGAGAAACTAATTAGATTGAGAATGTACTGACCTGGTTGAGTCCTTCTGCTTTCTCTACTTAAACGGCATTCTTTCTTAGATTCCCTATTATATAATCAAAAAGACCATTTTACATTTATACAAGTATTAAAAATGTTGTTTCTACCATATCTGAATTACCGATAAAAGTATAACTAACGGAATGTCTCAAAAGAGAGAGAGAGAATGATACAATTACTATGTTTGCAGATTGTATAACGAGGCAATGAAAAAAACATGGTAGTGTGCTAATGTTGAATAAGATGATGAGAGACAAGACTAAGACTCAACAAAGACTGTAAGACAACAGTACTTGTAATCAAATAAAAATTCAAGATCAGAACAAGTGGTTATGTCAGGAAATAAAAAGTGAAATTATATCATTGTCTTGTCTGCTTCAATTGTTGAAACTGGTTAAAAAAAAGAAACTTTCAACACTTACCAATAATCTGCAGATCTACAAGGGAGTCTCTTATCTGTCAAGCATAACTCTGAACATCTTTTTCTTGTACCAACAGATCTAATTTTTTAAGCAAAATCATGAAGGTTTTTTAAACTTTAATAAATTCTTTATATAGTTCAATTTTGATTACCTTATGATTACATCATCATGCCCAGATAATTCATAACCAGGCAATCTCTCAGTTACCTATAAGAAGGCAAAAATATGATCACAGTCTTCTTCAAAAGACTTCTCAATTCATTTCTTACCCATGCTTTTGAACAAATCTCCCCTGCAAAGAAAAAGAAGAAAAAGCATAAATATTGCATTAATATAATCTCAAGAATTTAAATGCCGCATTGTTGATGTTCATCTTCATCAATGATGAGATGAGTCAATGAAAACAAGCTTTGAAGCTTTTGTTAATATATGATAGTATTAGTAGGCAATCGTAAATGTAATATGTACTGACTTGACCACTTTTCAAACATCATTATTACCGATCTCTATCATCTTAAAGTTTAAAACGTAATAAATAAAAGCTGTAACATGTTTATACAGTTTGTCAATTAATAGACAAGTGTTTGCCGCTTAATTAATATCACATAACAAAAGTGTAGCCGTTAATATACTCAATCCTTACTCAACATTTTTTTACTTGAAAGATATGTACATACTTCTGGTTTTCTTTTAAAGTATTTCTTAGCGTGTGAGAGGGATATTATGTAACTTGATAGTAATGAATGATAGTAAATCAAGTAGTATATATTTGCATAAGTGAGTTAGTACGTTATTAGTTAGAATTTTTCTTTATAATACCTTGAAGACACTGTCGTTCAAAATAGGCTGCTGCTTTTGTAAAATCCACTTTCAAATTATGAGACTCGCTAAATTTGGAAGGATTGCCTACTCGAAAACATGAGTTTGAAGTATAATCTATCCAAAATGCCTAAAAAAATAAATATAAAGAAATGTTAGAGCTAGAAGGAGTAATGGTTTATATGATAATTTGCTTACTGAACATGAGGTTGAACTTCGACATCTATTATAACAACTGGCTGTAATATCACCAGTTGTACTAGAATATAATGGAATTCGTTCATCAGGTGGCAAATCAAATCCGGTAACTTTATCTAAAAGAAAAAGTTACTTGATTAACAAATAATTTTAATCAATAATTATATTAAATCTTACCAAAAGTTTCTATTCCAGTACTACAGTCGGCTAAAGCTGCTTTCAAAGGCACAAGAATTTGGCCTAGAACAATGTATCAAAAAAATTTAAGAATTAAAAATATCATGCAACAAAGTTTCGCATTGTATTTATAAACGGTTAAAAAATCTGCAACCATGACCAAATATTGTGACCAAAACTTCTTTTACAAGTCACATATTGTAGTACACAACAATAATGTGCATCCTTCTAAAAGTATATCTTTTATAGTCTATATAGTATATTTTTGAAAACAAAAGGTTTATTCAAGCGAAATTTCTTACAGTCAAAGCTTGTACAATAAAAATAAGTGAAAATCAATTGAGTAGCAGAAACTAATGGAGGATAAACCATTTGAATTTTATTCACCATTACTTTAGTATTTTTTGAAAATTTATTATACATTTTAGTATTTCTACATGTTCACAAAAGATGAATTATGTAATCGTAGCTTATAATGAATACAAGTGGGAAACTGAGACATTTTTTTTCTCTAAAGATCTCTCAATATCTCCCAACTTTCCTAATATTTACTATCTTGTCATCAGCATTTAATTAAGATATACAATTCTTAAGATAAATAAAGAGAATTATTTTATATATTATTATGTTGAACCCACAACAAGTAAAGTCGATGGCCCATAAACAGAGTAAAAAGCCATAACCATGTAGTAGAGACTTCTTCATATTGCCTCCTATTAATATTAGTATTCATTTAATCACACTACATAAAATTGTCATTCAGTTGTGACAACATAGAAGAAGGAAAAAAATTTCACAGTAGAAAAACTATACAAATTTTCAGTTTGTAACTCAAAAAATCACACGCCTATTGTACAAGGCACCAAAAATACAGTACTTATATTATTATTAACAACAAAAAACTCTCTTATTGTAACATTAAATTCAATCATCAATTTTTATAATGACAAATTTCTTTCTTATGTAGCACTAGTAAGTAAAACTAAAGCCAATTTTACACTTGCACATTTATTACACTTGAGCAAAATCATGATGCAGACAATTTTTTAATTTAATCTGTAACACTTTAGACTGTGAGACAACTGACACATGCACTGTATAAAAACACACACAGAGAGATTCACAATTTACTAAATTGCATCTTCTTCTTCTTCTTCTTTGCTTAAGCTTCACCACTTTATATATACTGTATATATGTAATCAGTACTGTTACAACTTTGTTAAACTTTCTCAGCCACTGAGATGAATCTCTTCTAAGTATCGACTGCAAAAACTTGTCTGATCAATCTCTAGCTCAAAACAGCAAAGAAGAGCTCTACTAACTGTCAAAAGATCAACTCTCAATTTTAACTAGTAGTAGTAGCAGTACTTATTGTCTCACTCACTAATCACAATGTTATTTTATAGTAGGTACAACTTTATTATTATAGGAAGGTGTGATACTCTTTTTGAGATGTGTCTCATCGAGCAGTGAAGCTTAAACTAAAAGGTAAAATCAAGATCAGTATCATTTCGGGGATATATTGACACATACACAAAAATGAGTTAAAGTGACAAACCAACTTATAATACCTATACAAACAATATTGATACCTGTTTTCTTGAAAGGGAGAGCAGACAAGTATTATAATACAACAGTTATAATAACTCTTAGAATAGAAGCTATATATACAAATCTATACAACAGGTAGAAAAGAGACAAATGGAGACTGAAAGTCAAGTCATAGTGTGGCTGCCCATGAAACCTTGATTTTTGTCGTCGGAACCATAAGAATAAGTATTCGGAAACAATGGCTATATGAAAAAATGCGTGTTAGAAAAGCACGACTTCCCTATTTTTGCTTTATTAACAAACGGAAATACATTGAGTAAGACACTCACATGTGAAAGTGAATGAGTATCGTATCATTATAATACTTAATTGTAAATCAATTGACCAACGAATCAATTGTTTATTTTTATATACATACACATATTTGCTCCACCAAAAGTTACAAAAACTTAAATTGGATTTAGTTGGAATTTCATGCATGTGTGAAATAAAAAGTAAATTGCATATCATGAATGACAACTACATACATATATATATATTATTGTCGTGTCCTACTAAAAAGTTACATCATGTAATTTGCAAAGGCTAAAAGAAATAAACAATCATAATAAATGCGCGTTTGGAGAAAAATCCTTTTGTTAGTTTTACAATGCAACTCTCAGCATGAGGGAGACAACTATTTACTTACTTATACTACAAAGATGCATTTTAGAAATTTTTTTTATATTTCCTGTGTAGTTTTGAGACATAATGCATTTTCTGGAGACAGTTAATAAAAAAACTTAATTGCAAAAGAAAATCAATAAAAGGAAGTGTCACAATATTTTGGGTGTCTCCATTCAATTTGGTTAATTTTCAATAATAGACTTGCGAACTTTTCCAAAACAACCTTCAATTGCATTTTAATCAAAAATATATAATGTCTCTATGTCCCAAATAATCTACGGAAACAATTTCTTTCTTTACCAATATTTCAAAATCAGATATTTATATATTGTCATTGTTTGCAATTTTCCATTTGATTACTCGATGCACGAAGGTAACAACATCATACATCGTGGTGTTGTATATATTGTTTGTCACACATAAAGAAGACGCTTTTATAACTCTTTCAGAAAATTTCATTTTCTGTTTTCGATTATAAGCAAGTTGGAGAGTTGACTATAGAATGAATCTGTAGTAGTACAGATGTATCAATGAATGAAAGGAAGACATAACTTTAAGCATGAAGGTGAAGAAAATTTGTCATACTACTACATTCATTGGAGCATTTGTTGTGATACTTTGTACGTAATTTTTCATAAAAAAATATGTGCACATTCAATGAGTGAATGATTGTTGTTTATAAATATGTATTATATTATAAATGAGCTTTGCTTTCTTGTTTGCTACATATATTTTTACAAAACCGCATCCAAATTCAGAGGAAAAAGAAAATCTTGGAGCATGACTAGTTCTACTCCACCCATTTTTGCTAGTTAGTTTAGTAGTTAAGTTTCATTTAGTGTAAGTAATCTTTTCAAGGAAAAATTCTTGACATTTTTCTACAGTTGAATTGATATTATAAAGTTTTTCACGTTATAAAGAAAAGTGAACAAAGTACTTGATATTTGTTGGCTTTATTATGAAAAACCAAATCATACCTACGTGCCACCTATATATACAGAATTGGACTGCTCCTCAGTGACTCCAAAGTCCAAATAGGAAAGTAGACAAGAAAATCAGTTGTCATTGAAAAGGATCCGGCATACACTAATTAGTTGTCAAATTGATTTTCTAAATTAATAATATTTATTCCAATATGGCACTGTGTAAATTGTCCAATAGCTGGAAAGCCTCAAAGGCAGTTCATATTTCTTGTAAGTCTTGTATCATATCATGTAATATAATAAAAGTCATATTTTACAAAGTTATTTTAAGGTTGTACTTTGGACTTTGAGTTTTTGTTGATAAGTTCCTTATTATATGAATGATCAACTAAAAGATATAATTTTTCCTTTTCTTTTTACAGTGACACGATACTTTTCTCAAAGCTCCGTCATGAGATTAGGTACTCATATTCATTGGAGTGTCAAAAGAAATGTAGCAGTTTTACGATTTGATTCTCCAAATACTAAAGTATGTATTGATACTCAAAATATAATGATGATTTATGTAGTAATACAATTTAATAATCTACTGTATTAGGTCAACGTCCTTAATGACTCAGTCATGGAAGAAGTAATAGAAGCCATGAGAAAAGTAGAATCAGATTCTAATGTTACGTCTGCTGTAATCATATCTGGAAAACCTGGTTGTTTTATTGCTGGAGCTGATATTACAATGTTGGAGAAATGTAAAACTGTTGCTGAGCTTACTCAAAAATCAAGAGATGGACAGAGAATCTTAGGAGAAATTGAAAATTCAAGAAAACCAGTTGTGGCCGCAATACAAGGTTCATGTTTAGGAGGTGGATTAGAAACCGCTTTAGCCTGTCATTATCGAATTGCTGTAAAAGATAAAAAGACCGGATTAGGAGTACCTGAGGTTATGTTAGGTATACTTCCTGGAGCTGGAGGCACTCAAAGACTGCCAAAATATACAAGTGTTCCAAATTCATTAGATATGATGTTGACAGGAAGAACAATTAAAGCTGATCGAGCGAAGAAAATGGGTTTAGTAGATGTTTTAGTTGATCCACTAGGACCAGGTGTTGCTCCTGCTGAAAAAATGTATGTCTCAAGAAATCTAATATGTATGTTATGTAAAATGTCTTATAGTTCTAATGTTTTATATTTGACACTGTATATAGGACCATGGATTATTTGGAAGAAGTTGCAGTAAATGCTGCTGCTGGGTTAGCTAGCGGTTCTCTAAAAATATCTAGAACAAAATCAACCATGGATAAACTAATGAATTTAGCCTTAAAAATTAATTATGTTAAAGATAAAGTATTTGAAAAAGCCAAAGGACAAGTAATGAAACAAAGTAAAGGTCTTTATCCAGCTCCACTTAAAATTCTTCAAGTTGTAAGAACTGGCTTAGATAAAGGGCCACATGCTGGATATGAAGCTGAAGCAAAAGCTTTTGGTGAATTAGCAATGACTCCTGAAGCAAAGGGACTAATGTCATTATTTCATGGACAAACAGAATGTAAAAAGAATGCTTTTGGAAAACCAGAACGTGATCCAAAGTATGTAAATTCATCTTGAAGTACATAGAGGAGTGAAACTAAACTAATATTTTTGTAATTCTGATAGGAATCTTGTAGTTTTGGGTGCCGGTTTAATGGGTGCTGGTATTGCACAAGTTTCACTTGATAAGGGATATCATGTTATTTTGAAAGATACAACTGAAGCAGGTCTTATCAGAGGTCACAATCAAATTTCAAAAGGTCTCCAAACAGCAGTAAAGAAGAAGAAATTTTCTAGGTAGGTTTTACTAGCATGATAATTAATTCAGTATTCATATTATTTTTTAATGGTTTTATTCTTTAATGTCTTAGTGCTGAAGTTGAAAAAATTATGTCAAATCTATCTGCACAATTGGACACCAAAAATTTTAATTCCACAGATATGATAATTGAAGCTGTATTTGAGAATCTTGAACTTAAGCAAAGGTATGATGAATAATGTCAACTTCATATACATATTTAATCAATACCAACTAATTATCAATATCTTTTCATAGAATTGTTCGAGAGATGGAACAAATAATTCCACCACATTGTATTTTCGCTTCAAACACTAGTGCACTACCAATAAGCAAAATTGCACAAGCAAGTAAAAGACCAGAGAAAATAATTGGTATGCATTACTTCAGTCCTGTTGACAAAATGATGCTCCTTGAAATTGTTATAACTGATAAAACGTCACAAGATACCATTGCTTCGGCAGTTCATGTTGGCTTGAAACAAGGCAAAGTAGTAATTGTTGTTAAAGATTGTCCTGGATGTGAGTACTAGAGTTCTTTACTATTTACTACTACTAGAATAAGTTTAATATTTAATTATGTACTTGATTCTTTTATTTTCAGTCTATACAACCAGAATGATTGGTGGATTTATGAGTGAAGTTATCAGATTACTTTTAGAAGGTGTTGATCCTAAAAAAATGGATAAGATAACAACTGATTTCGGGTTCCCAGTTGGAGCATGTACATTAGCTGATGAAGTTGGATTAGATGTTGCTTCTCATATAGCAAAAGATTTAGGTGATTATTATGGAGAAAGATTTACTGGTGGTGTTCCATCAAGTTTATTGGATGAAGTTGTAGCTAGTGGAAATCATGGTAGAAAAAATGGAAAGGGTATCTTTTTATATGATAGCAATTCAAAAGATCGTCCAATTAATCCAGCAGCTCAAGCAATTTTGACTAGACAAAAAATTGCAGCAAAAGGATCTTTGGCTACTGAAGATATTCAATTGAGAACAGCTTCAAGATTTATCAACGAAGCTATTTTATGTCTAGAAGAAGGAATTCTTAGAAATCCACTTGAAGGAGATATCGGTGCTGTATTCGGATTAGGATTTCCACCATTTACTGGAGGACCATTTCATTTCGTAGATCGATTTGGGGCTGACAAACTAGTAGCAAAAATGAGAGAATATGAAAGTGCTTATGGCTCATGCTTTACTCCCTGCCAACTTTTACTAGATCATGCAAATGATCCAAGCAAAAAATTCTTCAAAACTCCTTCATCAAAATAAGATTCTTCTAAAAATTATATTCTCCTATAATGATGATAAAGCAGTTCCGATATAAAATCGGGATTTTAAATTTCTGTGATGTGTTTTGTTTTTCAAGAACATTAGATTTTTTGTATATATCCTTTTTCTTCTAATTGATAAAAAAAAAGTTCAATCAGTCAATCAATCATTAAAATCAATTAGTCAAAACCATAAAAAAGAGATAATAAATATATAGTATTTAATTTTCTTTTTAAAAAAGAACTTGTCACAGAAATTTAAAATCATACTTGGTTAAAAAAACCGATTTTAAATTGGAACTGCTTTACTACACACAAAATTTAATTTTTTTGAGGAAGAAGAAAAAGAGAAATATTTTGTTGTCTTAAAATGACTTATATAATAAAATAGCCAGGAAATATGCTTAAATGACCTTTATTAGTGTGAAACTGTAGTGAGTTATGAGTGTCTTTATTCTTTATCATACAGAGAGAGAGAAAGAAAGAGAGAGTATAATTATTTAAAAAAATATATATGTCTGTATAATATGTAATCATTTAGTATGACCAGAGATTATATAATAAATCAAAGTTTGGGGTTGACTCTAAATATCTCTTGTTTTGTATTGTGTTTCTTTTCTTATCTTCATTATTTTACTTTGTTACTACATCGAGTTGCAACAAAAGTAAGTGGTTGTTGTTGTACAGTAGTAGTAGCACATGGAAATCTTGATGGACATGAAATTTCTTTCTTTGGTGCTGGTTTAGTTTCAACTGTTTTAAAGCAACATTCAGCAGGAATTTCAGGTTGACGACATTGTTTTGGGACTTCTTCCCAGCATTCAAAATTTCTAAATGGACGTATAGCATCAAAATGAGATTTATTAGTCCAATTGCATGGACGTTCTCTTTCAAAATCTTTCTTTTTATGTCCCAATACATTATTACAACGATCTTGTGGAATGCAAATCACATTTGTATTATCTTCTGTCTTGATAGGATGTTTCAAACGACAAGGCATCAACTCATTACGATACATTTGACAAATTCTATCATTATTAGTCACAGTTTGAGGATGATATTTTAATGAGCCTCCCAAAGGCATTGTAGTAATTGTATCAATTGGCCAATGAAATGCTTTTTTCAAACGACGTAATTTAGTTCTACCATATGGATCTTCAGTTTCATGAGACTACAAAAATAAATAAATAATTATATATTTTTAGAAATTCAATAGTAATACTTTAGATCCAAATATCAGTTTCAGTACCCTCATTCCTGCCATGCAATCATTAGCCTTAATATTTTGATTGAGATCCGTCTTTGCATATCTAATAGAGGAGAGATATTGATACCAAAAACAAATATGCAAATAATATAATAAAGCAAGACAAGACTTACCTATGAACTGTTCGATCAACAGGAGGAACCAAATTTTTCTATCAGAAAAAAATAATGAGTTAACATCTAATTCCTTCCTTTATTTCACTTCTCACCTTGCAACACATTTGTCGCCATTTGTAATCTCTATGTGTGATACTTTTGGCTTTAAGCATATCTCCTTTACGTCCAAATTGGACTACACCTTCAAGTGGATCTGCTCTCCTGATTTTTTTTTAGAAAATGGGAAATAAAATTATCATAATTAATTACTTACACGTAATAAAGTTATTACATGAAATGTAATGCTGTCCTATCTGAAAAATGCATTCTATGAGCTGGCTCGGGACGACGGTCCGCAAAATAAATGAAGCTAGGTCGACTGTAACTGTCTAAATCTGGTCCACAACTTCCAGTTCTCATTGCTTCCTACAATAATTAAATTACTTGCATATAAAATGTAAATTCTTAACAAATATGTTTTTTAGTACCGAAGTAGTTGGTTCTGGCCAAGGATAACCTAAATCTCCAATTCGAT
Organism: Oncopodura yosiiana; assembly: GCA_009869805.1. Classification (NCBI taxonomy): domain Eukaryota; kingdom Metazoa; phylum Arthropoda; class Collembola; order Entomobryomorpha; family Oncopoduridae; genus Oncopodura; species Oncopodura yosiiana. The sequence continues at coordinate 14,106 of VCNE01001924.1, forward strand.
GATAAGTTGATCTAGTACATGAAAATACTTTGTCATTTCGAATATCATAATCGAATGGTAAGCTCGAGTAAAAATTTTCCCATCCAGTTTTGTCTAAAACACAAGGACTGTAATTTCTTATACCACCTCTCAATGTATTTTGTCCCCAAGTCATGTATGGAACACGTCTAAAAGCACTGCAGAATTCAGCAGTATTGATAATAGTTGGATCATATTGAAATTGAAACTGCTGAGCAGTATTATCTCCATTTTGGTTTTCTTCGGCCATTTTTGAGATAAAAATGTTACGAAATAATATTTTATTTTATTTTAGGCATTCTCATTTAGTTCAATAATGAAAGCTAGAGAAAGTAAGCAACATTGGCTGGCATTAGTTACACAACGTTTCATAGTGCCCCGCAGGTCTCCCATGCAACGGACTGAAATTTACGGTCTGGATTATCCTGACTAAGAAAGTTCAACTTTCTCCAACTCATCTACTCTGCCATCTATTTATTCATACTTTAAGATTGGACCGCCATATTATTATGTGAAGTGTGAAGAGTGAAGAATTTTTCTATCTGTTTGTTGGACCAATTTTTAATTGAAAGTTTCAATTGTTTTTTCTTCGTTTTTTCTAAAATGTCGTTTGTGACTAATAGCAAGACAGCCAGCCGACTCTGGGCAGGATTCATCAGTGACTTCGAAGTCCTCATTTGCAAGTTTATGGATGAAGAAGGATGGTCTTATTTGGATTTTGCAAAAATTGCAAATGAATGCTGCATTTCACTTGTGATGCATTGGTAAGAAATAATATAATAGTAATTAAAAACATAACTAATTTTCGATTGATTTACTATAGTACTCAAGGAAAAGGAAAAACTAGAAATGATCAATATGTCAAAGTAATGAAAATGATACTCCGAATGGCCAAGGGTTTTTGGCTAGGACCAGTTCCATTGGAATTAATTAAACAAACTGAAGAAAGCAAGAAAGTTGCTTTCAAACGACGAATTGCTGGTTTGTATTTGACATACACAATGTACATGAAACAACCATTACCTGGGTATGTCAAGATTAGTATTGATTTACAAAATGCTGAAATTCTTCAAGATTTTCTTGAACAAGCTGCTCAATCACCATTGGAATTGGATATCAAGTTCATTATTTGTGCTATGAAAAATATGGCAGCTTTTCATTGGGTTTTGTTTGATGAAGAGGTATAAAAAAAGATTTAACTCTTCTTCTAAGTAAAATAATTTATTAATTAATAATTACTGTTGTTTCATTTCATTTATTTCTATTATAGTATCGTTTTGAGTCTTACTATCGAAACTTTCTCAATACATCAAAGAGCAGTATCCTTGAATTGACATCAAAAATGAGACATGTACAAGATGAACTAGGATATAATGCTACAAACACTGCAGCTCAAAAGAAACTTGCTTCATATATTGAAGCAAAAAGTGACATTGCTACTGCTGCATTTAGAGCAAAAGGAATGACCACAACAGGTACAATAAGAATTTTAAAAGAGGTAGTTAAAAAAGATCATTATATGTTATGGTATGATATCTCTTTTTCTCTAGAATTTGAAGAATTTTTCATGTATCAATGTATTGATAACGACGACGATGATGAGAATACTACAACATTGAAGATGTTAGCAAAGGATTCAATTAGTCAAGAGCTAACTGAAGTTGTTCAAAGGCTTAATGAGCAAGTTGATGTACCAGTACTTACTCTTCAAACACTTACATCAACAGAAGCTATTGATAAAAGAATAAGAATGGAAGCTCGCCGTCGTGTAGAGGTAATAAAACAAAGCAATAAAATAAGTAATCACATGTTTCTAATTATTACATGAGTATTTTTTAGCGATCTCGTAAACGTCAACGAAATAGAAAAGATTCAAATCAGATGGAACCAACAGCTCCACAACCATATGTTAATGAAGGAGGAATTTTTGGAAGAAAGAAAGAACTAGATGAAGAACCAAAAGAAGGAAAACGTGAAAGAGGAATATGCTCAACTAATTTGTGGAATTACATTTCAACTTCTCAATTTGCTGAAGTAAAGAAATCATCATAAAACAACATATGTATGTATGTTTCTAATATTATTATTATTATTATTAACTTTTTCATTATCTCAGTTTTGTAGACTTTATTATTATCATTAATAAAATAGTTGTTATATTATTTCAAATACAAATGTCTATTTTTATGTAGTTTTATCTGTTGTATTAATTGTTGATGATAATCATCTTTATTGTCAATACTATTTCCTTGTCTTTGAATATTAGTACTAGGAAGACTTTTACTTTTTTCCATCATCTTTATCATTTCTGGTGAATTTTTGTCTGATGCAAAATCTTTATCACAACTAGCTTTAGCACTTAAAGAAATACACCATAACCAATCACAAAATACCATTTCAAAATTAAGATTATTTGGATCTTTTTCATTTCCACATAATCCAGGATATAAATGTTTGAAGACATGATTCATAACATCATTAGAATTAAGATTTTTATATGCATGCATATCACGAGATTCAGAACGAATACATTTTTGTTGTGGCTCCCATAAAAATGGTTCTCCAGTTAAATCTTTATCAGCAAATGGTAAACTATCAGTTAAAAATTGATTGACACTATCTCTTTCACTAACACCATGTGCAGTTGTTTCTACCGTTTTGCCACCAAAACTTTGTAATAATTGATTTCTCAGTTCATCACTAAGAAAATCTTTACTACTCATTGTTGTTCCTAAAAATTCTTCTCCGAGAAGAAAAGTTTCACCTCTTGCGATTTCTACTTCTTCTTTAGTTAAAGGTTTGGCATTTTGTATTTTTTTTAATTGCTCAAGTAAATATTCCCAATCTGTCCAATCAGTTGATGATGATAAAATACTTGAACATAATGTTTGAAATATTGGATGAGCACTTGGTTTAACAAGATGAGGAAAAGCATATTTCATAAATGTCTCTAAAGTAATTACTTCATTATTATTAATTTCCTTGAATGAATCAAATAAATCTTTTAAACTTGGTAAAGGATTAGGAATATGTGGCAAATGTATTCCAGGATCACGATTTAAACAAGGAATTAATTTTTCAATTAAAAATTTCTCATATGCTTGACTAATTGTTATTCCTTCTGTAATTTTTGATTCATCTTGTGCACCTGTAATAATTGGCTCAACATGAAATTCTGAATCATGATTACTGTCTATTTCTGATTCCATTTGACTAACAATAGAAGATGAGGCAACTGTACTTGCTCCAACAACACTTTGATCACTTGTTACTTCACTTTCTGTTGGAGTAACCATTTGTTGCTTCTCATTATCATCTTGACTTTTATCACTTGATGGTTTAATAATTTCTACTGTAGGTTGTTGTTGATCATTGTTGTCAATCATAGTAGCATCTTGTTGATGAATGTCTTTTACATTTAAACGTTTTCTTAGCTCTTCTGGAACTTGCATATACATAGCTGCTGCAACAACAATAAGACATTGAAGAAATTGCCATAAATATACTGGTTCAAATGGATTATGTTTTGTTTGAAATGAAATTGATGGTGTTTCAGTCCATATTTTATCATAGAGAGCCATAGTAAAATGATCTAATAGATGTGGACAATCTTTAATAAGTAACCATAAACCAAAACGTGTTACAACACAAACATCATCTGGAGCAGGAGTTTTAATTAATTGTGGTTTCATATGTTCATTTTCATTATTATTATTTCCTTTTTTCATCCAATAAGGATACAATCCATGATTTCCCCACCATTGTCCAAATTCACCTGCTCTTCTATATAAATGTCTAATTTCATCAAGATATTTCATTGTAATATAACTTAATTCATCTTCTTGTTGTTGTTCATCTTCAACTTTTAATTTTAATTTCTTTGTCATCATTTCAACTAATCCTCCATAGTCACATTCATAAGATGGTGTATGTAGTGGTACATTATCACCACCAACAATTGCTCCAGCTCTAAATAAACCAATAAGAACTTCTCCTGTTGTAGTTATAAAAGCTCCTTTTCCTTGTCGTTGTCCATATTTCCATGCACCATCATAAATTGAACCAGATGGATAAATCATTCTACCAATTCCATGTCTTTTACCTTCAACCCATTCACCATTATAAACATGTCGTGTTGGAAAATTACTTCCAGCAGTTCTATGTAAATACCAAATATGTTCTCCTAGTCCATCTGGGACACCATCGAACCATGAGCCTCGATATAATTGTCTTTCTTCTAACCAAACCATTGTACCTAGTCCATTTCTTGTGCCATTTTCCCATTCTCCAACATAGCGATCACCATTACTGTATAGTCTTGTACCATTTCCATGTGGAATACCATTTAACCATTCTCCATCATAATAATCATGTAATTCATCAGAAGAGTCATACCACATTTTACCTTTACCATTTGGTAATCCATTTTTCATATCTCCAGCATATGCAAAACCTTCTTGTGTTGATGTAATTGCCCAACCAGCTCTTTTCCCATCAATAAATTCTCCTTCATAAACTGTTCCATCTGGCCAAGTTAAAATTCCTTTACCATGCATTTTTCCTTTAACAAAATTTCCTTCATAAATTGTTCCATCAACCCAATTATATTTTCCTTGCCCATGAAACTTCCAATCAACTAAATTTCCAGTATATACATTTTTAGTTTTAAATACCATACGAGCATAATCAATTTTTCTACGAAAATCTATTGGTTCAGCTTCTATAAATTCTCCATTTTTATTTAAAATTTCTAAGCTATCAAGTACTGAACCTTTAGCTAATAACTCTTGAAAAAATGAAAATCGACATCNACTGAACCTTTAGCTAATAACTCTTGAAAAAATGAAAATCGACATCTTTCCAAATTATATGCATCAAGCCATGCTTCTTTTGTTGAGTCACTTATTGTTGTTGTTGTTGTTTTATTGATTTCATCCTGTCCAGAAAGTTGTTCTAATTTTCCAGTGACTAATTCAGGACAATCTTTAAATGATATTTGTATATCTTCAGAGCTAAGTGCTTTAGGTTTAAGTTTATGAATTTTATTTGATGACAATTGAAACCCTTTTTTATCGAATGGTAATGGAAGACATGGATCAGAATGATATTTTCTTAATGGATAAATTGAAGAATATTGATGTGATTGTAAATGTACAGTTCTATTAAATAATTCTCTTCGTTGTTCTAATATAGCTTCTCTAATTTCAGCCTCTGTACAAACTTTCTCTTCAATTGTGATTGCTTCTCTTACTGCCTCATTATAAAATTCACTTCCTTCAAAATGTTCACCAATATATTCTTCTTCTTCTTCTTCAATTGCTTCTAGTCCATCATATGCTGATGAATCTTTTGTTAAAACTTCTTCTGATCTAGAATGACGAATATTTAATAATTGTTGTGAACCAATTATTGGTTCACTCGTAGAAGTATGAATTCGAGAAAGTGATTCATCCATGATTTCTGTAATATTAATTTCATTCTTCTCTTCTTCTTCTATTTCTTCATTATTAGGAAAATGTTCAGTGTCTTCTTGTATTGATGATGAAAGTGCTTCTTGTTGTAATTCTTCTTCTAGTTTTTGTTGACTTGCTTGTCCTTCTAATAAATTAACTTTTTCTTTAGAAGAAGACGTTTTCTTTTTATTGCTTCTTTCTTTCTTATTTTTCTTCTCAAGCTTCTCTTTAGATGCTGATTTCTTTTTAGGTGTATCCATACTTTCATTTACTTCTGCTTGTTGATACTGTTGAGTTTCAGCAGCAGTCTCATCTTCTACTTTGATATCTTCTTTTGGACTAAGCATTGGTTCAATATGTTCACGATTATCAGGTAAACTTGGTATTGATGTAACTGAATTTTCTCTTGAAGGAAATTCTGATTGTGTCCCAATTTCTTTACCAGAAGACTCATTGTCTGTATCAACAATATTGTCTGGTGTAAGAAATTTATTATCCGTAGTAATTTTACTTTTACTAGCAGAAGTTCTTGAATTTCTTGGTGAGACGTCAAATCGTTTTGAAGCTCTTTTAGAGCCTGCTCTACTTCTACTCTTTGATTTACTTGGACGTGGACTTTTACTACGACTTCTAGTTCGTTTCTTTTTAGTTTTAACATTAACTGACACATTTTTCTTTCCTCCTCCTCCTCCTCCTTCTTTAGTACTACCAGCAATAGAATCAGCAGATTTATTTGTTTGAATACTTTCAGCTGAACCTTTTATAGTATTTAAGCTTTCATTAGAAGATATAGCAATAGTAGTTGCACTTTTCTCGTTAGTATTAACTAGTCCAACAATATCAGACAATTGTCTTGAGACTGATTTACTTTTACGTATTGCGTCATTTGCACTTTGTTTAAATAATGCTTTTCCTGATGAAGTTCTTTTAGTCTTAGTTGACAAATCTTCTGAAACAGTTCCACGAAGACTAGCAGCAGTGTTTTTACGTGGATGTGCTAAATCCATATCACTAAAACATTCTCTGTCTACTAATGAATTTCGTTTCTTTTGACCATCAGAAGTGGTTCCAATATCAAATTGTGTGATAATGTGATGTTCTTCATTTCCACTTTCTTCTACTACTGCATTTCTTGCCTTTTCCAACTTTTCTATTGAAGAAGCTCCTTCTGCATTATATGGCTGTCTTTGATTTCCTGCTACTATTTTCTTAATTGGTAGTGGAATTTTACTTTTATTCTTATTCAATGACGAACGTTGTTCTTCGTCAGGTTTCTTTTTCTTTTCAACAGGCCAAAGTTTTTCACGATATGGTGCATAATCTGGAGGATATTGTTCATTATCACATATTTGTTCACATTCTGCATCTCGCAATTGTTGATGGTAAGTTACGAGGTCACATATGCATTGTTTTTCTTCATCCATTATTATTGCGATTTTCAGTTCAACAAGATATGTAAGGAAAACTTTCCTCACACATGTCAAATCTGAAATGTAAGTATCATAATGTTGTCATTGGTATTTACAAGAAATAACAGTACAGTTTCCATTTGCAATGCTAATAAGATCAGTCAAGTGTCATTAAAATTTGTTGCTGCGAATATACATGAGTTCATCTGGCTTTTCTCACTCAAAACTTGTCGTAAATATAAAAATGTTGTGCTACAGTTATCATAAAAGGTGGCTAAATAAAAACTCAAAGTTTATACAAAATTCAATTTTATTTTTCATAATTTGTAGCGTATGGTTCATAGGCTCTGTTATTATAATTGAAATTGACTCTGAAAATTACAATAATAATAATTATAAAAGAATTGAGAATGAACAAAATAATTTGTCTAATCATATTGATACTTATTGTCGTTCTCAGCAAAGAAAACTCAATTCTAAAGAAATCATCAGTGGTAAGTCTTCTGCCTTCTTCAAAAGAAGAGAGTTTAGTTAAATTAAGAGAAGCTCAAAAAGAGAAGTTGATACGAGATAATTTAATTTATTTTCCTGAATTGAGTCAAATGTGGTGTTTAGTGCCAAAGGTAAGAAAATTTTGATTGACCTGATTAGTTGCACTGTTTTTTACTTTATTGATTTTTAAGGCCGCCAGTACTTCTTGGAGCTATACAATAATTAATGCTCTTAATTCTAAACATATGAATATTTATGTTGAGGAGGAAGCAGCAAATGTACCAATACAAGTTGTGCTGAAGCAAAATTACGGGATTATTAATAAAGCTGTAAGTTAAGCAAGCAAGAACAATTTTTTTAAATATTCTAATTCTACTATATCATATCTTCAATTTAGACATACACAAAAGCTCTAAAGTCATCTTACGTTAAAAAAATATTACTTACTCGTCATCCATTTTCAAGAATTGTGAGTGTATATGAAAATAAATTAAGAAATAGAAAATCTCATGATGATGGCATGTTCTTCTTTCAGTAAGTATATTAATAAAATAAACATGTTTTTTTAAAAGTTTTTTGATATGTATGTGACTGTTACAACAATAGACGCTATGGTGTACGAATGACAAGAAATTATCGAAATAATAAGAAAATTAAACAAAAAGAACCAACGTTTGAAGAATTTGTTGAATATCTCATTGAAACTGATGCAAGCTAATATAATTATTTTATATAGAAGTTAATTTATATAAAAAAATAATATTTCAAAATATCACAACAGGTAATGGAATATGATGAGCATTGGAAACCGATAAACGATTTATGTGGAATGTGTCAAGTGAGATATGATGAAATTATTAAAATTGAAGACCTTGATACTCATTTATATTATCATTTGAGAAAACTTGGTTTTCAAACTGATCTTGATCACAAAAATCCTACTACTTATGACAAGAAAAGAAAAATCAATGTTACATCTTATTTCACAAATATTTCTATGTCAAAGGTAAACTAACTAATTGGAGATATGCAATATAAAATCTTTTTCATTAATTACATTATTTATTTACTTAAACGCAGATGCTAAAATTATTTCAAAAATATGAAGATGATTTTCGACTATTTCAATATCAATTTAATGACTTTTAAAATTACTTGTTCACTGGAAACTGAAGCATTATAATGGCAAATGTTGTACAGAGTCCAAACAGCTAAATAAAAACAAGTGAAAATGTCAAATTACTCAATAAATCATAAGAATTATTTATTTAGTAGTAACTCAAACTCACAGAAGAAACAAACGGATATGATACCACAAAGAAATCTGCTCCTTTCATTCCCACTTGATTTGTTGCTGCTTCAAGAGATAAGTTTGCAAACAAATTTTTATCGTCATCTGAAGTTTTCTTATTTCTTCGTCTCCATTGAATAAGCCAAGCTTGTAAATAATTTGCTTTAGAGTTGGCTTCAGCAGCTATCAAAAGTTGTGTAATATAGACAGAGAAAAATATAATTTGCTCAAATTTCTTAGCCCAATTTTGCTCATCTAAAATAAGTATCATTGAACTAGCATAGTATGGGATACTTGTTAAAACTACATTGAGAACCATTAATGCTCCAAATTTATTTATGCAAGCAATACTTTGCTTCAACTCAAAATACTTTTGATCAACGATATCTAATGATGCATCAAGATTATCATGAAGAAATATTGAAAATTGTTTGCAAAGTCTGTAGATGCTAATTGCAGTGTATGTAACAAACGTATCTTGAATAATAAGTAGTACATAAATATAGTTCTTCACTATAAATAATATGACAGCTAAAGTAAGGTTACCACTGTGAGACATTTCTTGATCTGTGACCATTGTAAAATTTTGCTGTCCAATTGTGAAAAAGTGCAGAAAACGACTGTAAGTTCTTTTGATCTCTTCCAAGCATCCAACACTTGAATAAATCTTACCATCACGTATAAAGTGCCAAATGATTGTAACAATGAGATATAAGCATATTACTGCGTTGCATATCCTTTGTAATCGGCTCTGGAAGAAAACAGTTTAATTTAATTACAATAATTTATTAATATTCAACGCTTGCAAAATTACTTCTTACACGAGGTCGTGGTTTTATGTATTTGTGAAATTGCTCTGATGAATTAATTATTGAAAGTAATTCCTGAAAATACTTTTTATAAAAGATGAAAGTGACAGGCCAAGTCACATAATAAAAAGCTACGAAATAGTTAATAACTACATAAAATAATTGTTTTGGATTCTTGCTAATTGAGATATTTTTGATGCTGTCAGTGCCGAACCAATAACCAAAAGCTAAATTGCTGACAAACATTACACAGTAGAGAGCATAGTATAAGATCTGTAAGAATTGCAAATAATGACAGATTATAATTCTAAAATTCTTTTAAAATGATTTATAGCTCACGTTTAATTTTTTGTTGTAAACAAATTCATATGCACTAGTTATAGAATTCCAACGATATCTAAATGGCGAAAATCCAGTAAAATATGATATATCTAGAAACATTTTTATACTATCAAAGTTTTCCATTATGAGACCTAAGATTACTGATTAATATACTAAAATTGGAAAGGGTTTTTATCATGCATACTTATTAGTTTCATCATAAAACTTTCATGCAACATTAAATGCACAAACAGTCTCTGAGTGCTTTTACAAGACATTTTCTTTGCCAAACAAATGATGAATTATCGTAAAACGTTCATGAATTAGTTAAATTGCTTTCAAGGTAAATATAACGATTTAATAAGCTTATTCAGACAAGGTATAAAATTGTATCACAAAATCAATGAATAATTTATTTCAAAAATATGTAGACGATTTTCGGGCGTTTCTTATAATTGGTAATTATTTAGTTGTTTTCTTTATCATTCAATGTTTGCTGATATGTCTCACAGTCCATTCCAGCATGTATTGCCTGCATCATGTAAATACGACAAGAAATTAATTTTATTAATTCAATCATAAAAGTTGTACAATATGTTACCTTGCATGACAAACAATTTAGCTGCATACACAAAGGGCAAAGAAATACTTTTCTTGAAGGATCATTAAGCTGACAAACTTCTTTACACCCTCGTGTCTGGCAATGAAATATTCTGGCCATATTTTTTAGAGCGAACGCTGTAGACTTATAACTGTACTCTATGAAATCATCCTGTGAAGCGATCTGTATTTACAAAATGATACTTAAATACTTTACTAATAATTTAAATTAAGCATATAACATACTGCTTTAATTTCTTGATGTAAAAGCTCTCCAGGACATTTAACAGAATTTTTCTGATATGGACAATAAATTGGCCCTCCATCTGAAGATTGAATTAACAATTCCAAACAGTTCCTAGAAATGAGTTTGTATAAATTTACTACTTTCAAGGTAGACTTGGCTTTATATCATCTAGAATAAACTTACCTACAATACACATGCATGCAGATTTGCAATTTAATACCTTCTCGACATTGTAATTCTCTTCTACAAGAAGAACAAGAAGAAGCCTTTTCATTTATCCATATTTTAGAGTTGTTTGTAGATGATGTGGAAGTCTGTTAAAATAATGTAATGGTCATTTCAGTCATGTAGCTTTGTAAATTGTAAGAGTATAATTTACATACCTTTGGCACTATCAGCCTAACAGAATTGCTGCAGGCCGAATGAGAACTCTGTTGAAGATTTTCTTGAATTTTTTCAATTGGTCTAATTGCATTTGACTTTGTCACTTTAATTGTCGACGAAGCCATTACGAATATACTCTTGTTTAGATGATTTTACTAATCACTTGTTTCTAATCAGAAACCAAATAAAACTACTGTCTATACAAGGAAAATATAATGATTAGTGCTTCACATTCACACAGTTCTCTCTCTCTCGTACTTATTACAGCAGCAATAATATAACGAACGTAACATAGCATAACTGAACACTGTGTCAGCATCATCCTTCTTGAAATTCATGAGTCACCAACGAATGAGATAGCAAGTCAAGTACTTACTACATACATAATGCAATACAAAACATACCATCTCATGGTTTTCTGAGTATCACGAGAGCATTACTTATCATCAACTACCTTTTATGTGTCATGCACTACTGCTACAAAAAATAGATAGTAATTTCTTGCTTATTCACACTTGCTTTTTTATGAACGTATATATATTTACACAGAGAGAGAAGAGAGCAACAATGACATTATACAAGTGTATGCATTTTATCAGTCTATTTATTCTTAAAATACACAAACTGTTTCCAAAAGTACAAATGGACAATATAGTAGTATAATAATATTGATAAGATACATTTATAGAAAAGAAATCACAAGTATTTTACAGAAATAATAAATGGAACTTTAAAAAGTTCAATAGCTATATTAGTGACAATTTCCACAATTTGGAGCACAGCGTTTTCCTCCAACTCCACATCTACATCCTCCAGTTAAATCACCTTTTCCAGAAGGACCCTATATAGAATTAGAATTCATTAAAAAAATTTAATTATGCGTATAGCATATAAATATTTACTAAATATTATTTAGTATTGTCTTACCCAACGAGGTCCCTTTGTAGCCCAACATATCTCAGTACGACAAATCGTACAAAGAACTCCATCACATCCGGCGATCTTTTCCAAAATTACTTTGCATGTAGGGCAGCGCATTGATTTTCCAGTTTTGATCATTTCCTATATTTAGACAACATAATAATAATTTAATAATTAAAAACAATAAATATTTTATTCAACTCACCTCTACAACTTTATTAGAAACCATGTCATTCTCATTTTGCACCAAACGATTCTTGTAATCTTCACATGAAATACTTTCGTGGATAACCTATAAACCATTAATAAAATGTCAACTGATAAAATTCCAGAAAAGTACAAGGTACAAGATCTAAAAATTCATATTAAATATTATATACCTGACAAGAGACACAATTTTTCTTGTTGCATACTTGGCAATTAAAAGATTCAACTCGATCATCTTCTAATTCAACAAATCCAATACAATTTGGAGTTTTACAATGGTAAGTAGTCATAATACTTTCATGCTTGTTGCAATGATTTAGCCAAGAATTTTTCATACAACTCTGGACTAAGTAATGCTTTAATTTCTCTTTGTCTCAAATAACTTTGGCATGATTCACTACTATCTTGATATGGACATTGTACTTGTGGTTCAACAGTGTGACGAACTACACCAATTAAACATTCTTTACAAAAAATATGCATACAGTCTTGTAATATAACGCCAGAATTTGCTGGACATTCCACAAAACAAATTGAGCATTCAAATTTTTTACTTGTCATCCAAAGATCATAATTTTCCATTCCACGTAAAAGTTTTGCAGAATCATGAGCCTATATATAAATACACGATTATATATAGTACAGGATTTGATATAAAATTCTTTCAAATATTAACTTACTACTCCATTTTTTCCTAACCATCCAGAAGAAGCTGCTCCAACTAATTGTTGCCATCCATCTCCAACTCTTGCCTTTTCCATTAATTCTTCCAATTTTTCAATATCAGCATCTTTTCCTCCAGCATTCTTGAACTAGATTTTGAAATTGAGAGCATTGCAATTCATCATGAATTGCATTACATGAAATACAATTAGTTTTGGAGCATAAAGGACATAAAAATATTCTAGATCCAATTTCAAGTTCACAAAATCCAGTACATAATTTTGTTTTACAGTGAAATAAATTATCATTATCTTTCATTGCAGAAGCAAGAGATCTGTCAAGATATTGTTGATAAACAGCAGGCTTGACAAGCTACAATAATTAAAATAAAATGATATTAAGATGTAACATTTCTCAGATTGAATTTATATTATATAAAAAATTAAGTATCTTTTTTACATACTGATTTAATTTCTCGATCATATAAATATCCATTACAAGAATCAACTGGACACATAATCTGAACTGATTCTGATAATTGAATCAAAGTTTCCAAACACTGACGACAAAATACATGGAAGCATTCCTACAAAATAAGGCATTTGACATAATTTAAAAGTCAAAATTTTAAATTCTATAAAAATATTGTTTACAAACAACCTGAAGCATTATTCCTTTACCAACTGGAAGATCGACATTATCAAATGCACATTTAGAGTGCTCAACATTTAACATAATCTTCATATTTTGAGTAAAGTTTTCAAGTGTTGTTCTTCTATTAGTTTTCAATCCCTTCCTCTGTAAATAAAAAGAGGATGAGTCAATGACAATGATATTGCTAATAAAAATCTAAATAATTCCAATACCATAGGTTCCAAAAGTAACTCATCACTTTCGTTTTCGCTGGAGGATGATAAATCAATTAACTCAACTGGAGGACGAGTTGTTAAAAATTGATTGTTCACACTTTGTTGAGATGGTGGTTGTAATAATAGTCGGTTTGATTTTCTTAATATTGTTTCTGAACTATCATTACTCACAGGTTTATTATCAATCTTCTTTAGAGTAGTGCTACTGATGAGTTGCTGTTTTGTCATTGGTGGCCTTGCCACTTTAGTCATTTGTGGTGGAGGTGGCAATTTAATTCTTGATAGTTCATTATTAGATGAAGAACTACTAGAAGCAGATGGTCCAATATCAAGACTTGCACTGGAGATAGTGTTATTATTATTTACAGTTGATCTGGTATTGTAGCGTAAATTGAGTTGGTGACTCATATTGCCTTTTTGTGATAAAAGACCTTCGAACCTATTGATAAACAAAAACACAATACGTAGTACATAATTTTATCATCACATTTCCTTTAAGCAAAGACAAATACTGTTGACTACTTACTTTTTTAGTATTCTACTGTCACTTGATCTAATCAAAAACAGCAAACTCAGCAACTTCTGAAAAGAAAAAGCAAAAATATTGCAAGCTTAGCAAAACTGAAAAATGAAACGAAATAATATTTTTATACTCTAAATCGTAGCACTCATTAATATGTTTACCGAAGTCATTTTACAAACCACAAATAAAATAAAATTTACATATAATATTAATAATCAAGAATACATAAAACCCTTGGCATAAATTCATCGGTAATCAAGCTTAATGGGCATGCGCTACTCTCAAGCTTAGATGACGGCAAATATAACCTCCTATCTGAACGCCGTTTACTTATTTCACGTTCAGATTGACGCTCTACGATTATAATGCAATTCTTTT
>VCNE01001925.1:0-39630 GCA_009869805.1 Oncopodura yosiiana
ACTTAAAATAGTTTATGACTTATGTATTATTAACATAACGCAAAAATATTATAGACACATGATGGTTAAAATCAATTTGTGAAAGCTGCACATACTGGTTGCATTAATTAAGCCAAAAAATAAAATATGTACACAGCAAATTAGTGTTTTACAATGTGTGACTAGTATGTGTATCTGTATCTTTAAATTATTGTGTCGTCCGGTGTGATTTTAAGAGAAAACCATTTACACATTATTCCTTTCATCTTAAAGAAAAGAAAATGCCGCTGTGTCGGTAATAAAATTGCGAAGCAATCTTTTTAATTATATCTCTGCTCTGCTGTTGTACCTACTACTACTAATAAAATCTATAATTAACTCACTAACTATACTAAGACGTATATGAACATTAAAAAAAGAATGAATGAGAGTCGTTTTTTGTAAAGAGAATCGATTATAAGATATATAACACAAGTATAAACAACTCGTATTGATTTGTTTCTTATAGAGGATAATAAAATCAAATCTTCTTTCATCTCTATATACTACATACATAAGCTGTGTGAAAAGGAAAAGTATTCAAGGCAAAAAAAATTAAATTTATGTAAGACAAGTGGTGATAGCTTTAACTATAGAATGAATTATTCCAAGGGACGTAAAACAAACAGTAATTTTGGTAAAAGGACAAGAGTTACTATATACTACTCATCAGTTTTATTGTATTTGACAACAACATAAAGGGAAATATCGGTATGAAATTATAAAAAGAGCAGCTACCATATATAAAGAGTAAGGAATGAAAGTGAAAGGAACAAAGCAAAGTTACTAGAAAATTATATAATGACTACAAAAAAATTATTAAATCAAGGCTGTTTCGTAACTACTTTAGAAATTTAGAGACGACAGATACAGATGTGTGAGAGAATTTCTTGTATATACTTTGTGCTTTGTTAGTGATAGACAAATAGCATAGAGTATACTTAATTAAGAATAAATGTTTTAGAAATGGAGAAAGTGACTTTCTCTCAATGAGTGGCCCAATGATGTATGAATGTGAAACAAGGAGACATTTTACTTGAATCCTGTACGTACGTACAATGTACGATTTTGAATGAATGAAGTATATTATAATTATGCTTGTTCTTTCAATTGTTCATTATTTCTTCCTCTTTTTCATATTGTGACTCTTGTATTAATTATAATTACTCTCTATGCTTTCATCAAAAGTTTTCAATAATACAACCAGGGTCATTTTTGAGCTATAAACATTTTGTAGAGAGATTGTCATTTTTTATTTGGAAGCTCAAGAAATTGTGTAAGAAAGATAGGCCAAAATAAATTGGTATAATATCCAGTAGAATATTTTCAGGGTTATTTTAATTTTCAAAACATTTAAAGTAAAATAAATAATGATCTCATAATGATATATGAGATATAATAAAAATAATAATGCAAAAGAGAATAAAGTATTTCAAAGGAAAAAGAAATTATTAATGCTACATGTACTGCCAATAGAAGAAATCTTGTTTCAAGTTGAAACAGAAAGAAATTTAAATATTTTATTATTTGCTAATTTAAAAGAAATAAAGAAGAGGGACCAAAAAGAGAATATCTTTTAAAAAAAGTTGGAATTGAGGAAAGAGAAGGAGGTTAATATCAGGCTAAAGAAATATTAAAAGTGACAGTCTCTCTACAAAAAAATACTAGGTTGTTAGAACTGCATTTTATGACCCAATTAAAAATTTAATTTCTTGATTATATGATGAAGCAGTATACATATATTATAAACAATTGATATATATGAAAATAAACTGGCTTCCAAACAAAAAAAATAATGTTTTTCAACAAATAAGAAGGGACTCAAGACGCCCATAAATAAAAACATACGTTCCAAATCTTATTGTCGTCTAATGTCCCAATTAAAAAATAATATATTCCAAGAAACTCTTAAATTCCGTATATATTAGTTAATTTTACTGTTTGTAAGTGACTAGTATGTATTATTATGTAAAAGTGTGAATATGGAGAAAAGGCCATATATACATTATGGATCTCAAGGCAGAGTAAATATTGGAACGAAAAAATAAACTGATTTGATCAATATGTTAAAATGACAAGTGACATTTACACTATTACATCATGTGAAAGAAAAAAAAACCAATTGATTATGATTTATTTATAAGAGAAAAAAATAGATCATCATCCCAAATATTGTATAAAGATCAACTCTCCAATCATATTTGTTATATATATATATGTCTGCTATAATAGCTCTAAATTATTATTGTGTAATTATATGATTGTGTCAATGTCAACTAATTATAATATTGCTCTGTAGGTTTAAATGAGAGGACATTGTAAAAAAAAGAAAAATATATAAGCAATTATAGTTATTATTATTGTAATTGTAATCATATATAAAAAAACATGAGTACACACATAAAATACACTATGTAAAGTAATTATTGTAAGTATGCATATATAATATACAGTAAAAATCTAAATAATTAAATGTGAAATAATTAATTGTGTCTTTGTTTTATATTTTCATTCGTGTGCATTTCTCTAATATATGAACATCCGTTTCATCAAACATAAAACAAATCAGCAGAGAGAAGACGTCGAGCAAAGTCCAATCTAGTGGCAATGGCCAAATGTTATCAAATTAATTAGAGCAGTAATCATGCAAAGACTTGCGACAGCACTTGATTGACATAAGCCAGCAGTTCTTGTATAATGAAAGATTAGTCTAGCTTGAAATATCCAGATTGACAGTATTTAAATGGATTTTAAAAACTTTCCTGTGAGAAAATGTCATAAGGTTAAAAAGGAATGCATGCAATGATGACACAAGGGAAGAAGATTACATATAATAACCTAAGGACTATATATATGTTTCATTTATTTATTTACTTATCGATGAAGAAGATCCGGTAATCTTTTTTTTTTAGTTTAGTCCCGTGCTTCTGGCGAGGTCATTAGTCATATTACTTTCATTACACATTATTGATTCGATTGATAATTTGATTCTGTATGTGGATAAAAGTTTAGAGAGAGAAAAAAACACGGATGTAGACTTTGTCATGTAACGTGACATTTGCTGATTCAGACCTGACCACACATTATTACATATTATAGCTCATCATTTAATTAACGACTTGTAACGTAATCTTTTAATGGTTTCTTGGCTAATGCTAAAATCGATAAATGCCAATAATAACACTTTCATGGTAATTTTGTTTTCACAAGACAGTCTATATAGCTAGAGGATAAAATGAACTATATATAAGACAACACTAAAGGTCTCTGAAGGTTAAGTATTAAAAAGAGGAATATTTGTGTTGGTTTTGTGGCTAAAGTCTAGTCATGCACAAGTGGTTTAGACGTTAGGAAAAAGACATCCTTATTTTATTTTATCTCTTCTGAATCTATGATAATCCCCTTATATGTAATGAATCATTGAGTCAACAGAATATTAAAAACAAGAGGAGTTTCCACAATTTTTTCATATTAGTCATGTCTACAAAAAAATTGGAGTAAACAAGGAGAAAAATTAGCATTGAAACACAGAAAAAGTAATAATGTCACCATATTTATCATTATGGACGTAAGTGTAGTCACATTTTAACCTCATCATGCAGACACTTCGTGTAAAACAAAATAGTATATAAAAACATTGTCATTATTTTATGAATCGTGATTCTGCAATTTCAATTTATGCCAGAATTTTCTTCTACCATCTATATTAACGTTTTAAATGTACTTTAGTTGAAAAAGTAAAGCGGCATTAAAGTTCGACAGTTTCATTTATCAGTAAATGATGCAATAGAATACTTTACTGCATTAATTAATATAACGTCAATTAAAACTGTCAACAGAGCTAATTTATATACATGTATATTTTTTCTTGTCTCTCTCCACAACTGGAAAAAAAGACAAACGGTCAACTTATTATAAAAGGGCAAGGGCAAATTCCACTTTATATAGTTTATCATTTTTTTAACCAAGTAGAAATATTTTTATTACTTTTATAATGTGCTTGAATTGATTATGATAAGTTGCGTATATATGTTATTTTTTATTATCGTTGTTCCATCATCATCCAACCTTTTTCATTTATTCGCTTGTTACTCACTTCACTACTTGACTCTCTTTCTCTCATCTTATCAAAATAAATTGTTAGATTAGTAATATATATATAAACCATAGAGTTTGTCGTCGTTCTATCTTTTTATATATGTAAATTGTTACATTTATAATAGCAAAGGCTCAAAGTCCAAAACAGATGTCAATATGTCATGCAACAAAATTGGTATATTACATCTTACATATTATATGCAATGCTAATGTAGCGTCACTTTTGTACATATGATAACTTTGATAAGTCAGAATTTTATGATTCCTTTTTATCTATTTTCTCATTCCTCATCATATGAAAATTATGGTATTTACCTTAAACAAAATTTATTTAACACTTGAAATTTTTTTATATCAGTTGATGATGATGAATAGCCTACTGTATAGAGAAGTAGAAGAGAGGTGTGAACCACCACTTGACAAAAATTGAATTTTCCATCAAAACAGCAAAGGACAATGAGGACAAAGTGTAAGTTTACATTGAATGTCAAAGACTCTGATTTTTGCTTCAAGTACCATTAATTAGTAGTTTTGTGAACTTTGAGTTGGACTCGGGACAAAAGTCCAGAGCTGATTAACTTTATGACTTAGTGAATTGGGCCAATTTGCAATATGTGTATAATTCTGACTATTTCGTCCTCCAAACTAGTGAAACGTTATTGAGTTGAGTATGATTGATTTCATTTTCTTGAACTCATTGGTTATTTGCATTCGTCATGAGCGTGATTTGATTAGAAAATTATTGGAATAAGACTAAACTATAAGACATTTTAATTGATTACACAGTGTCATCATACATTTATGTACATGTTCTTTTCATATTTTACATCTTTACTACTTAGAAAAAACAAATTGAGACGCGAAGATTAGTATAGCTTCCTATATACAAATATGTTAGTTGGAACATTTAATTCGTGAGGTCAGAAATCATCATCAGAATAAAGACATTTATATTACATTTATTGTACAGAGCAGAGTTCAGTGGCACAATAATGCTTAGTCTCTTCTTTTGGAAATTACTGAGCAGCATCATCTTCTCCAAACGTGAACACTATAGTTATTTTTGCCTCTGTGTTTATTTTCTTTAGTCTACTACTCCTGTTAAATTTTGCATTTCTTAAATATAGTAAAAAGTAAACCGAGTTAAAAGTGAACCTCATCTCTCCGTCGACAGAACATATTTGTAATTTTTTGATGACGACTCATACATTAAAATGGTCAAGAATAATTATTTATTTATAATCACGCACTAAGCACTGTGTCTCTTTTATATAGACTTAAATGTACATTAAAAATAAATACTATACTAATACTACTTTAAACTTTTATACATTATCTTTCATCAAAAGTTAAGAGAGCTGTCAAAAGATCTCTGCGTGCACAAGAAGTTGTGACATCGTTGTGATTGAAATAGATAGATTGTTGACATCAACATTTCTTATATTTACGCTATGTATGTACATTAATAGAAATTTACTTGAAACTGCATCTCTCTTCAAAACTCTGGACAAGAAGAAGAACGCGCTTTCACTACGTGTCTTTATGGACTTTGGCCCATAAATAGTTCACTCACTCATTTGGACTTTATATATATAAATATGCATCCTTATAGGCTTGTCCTCCACAAATTTATAAAATAAATCATTATGTGATATAGTGTCCAATGTGTGATATCACTGAAGCAAGTGGAAATGTACATGGTACTATCTCTCTTTCCTTATATGATACAAACATAAATATATACTGTAAAAAAGATTTTGGTTTATTCTAGTAAGCAAAAGTTTACTCGATCGGTTCCCTTTTGTCGCATACAATATGATATAAAAATGTCTCATATATTTTCCTAGTACTAGTACACAACAAAACTCTCTTTGTATTGGTCATTTTTCAATATTTCAATATCAAATGAAGAACTAAAGAATATTATATAAATCTCACTGTTGCTTTCATCTTGTTCATCAGTCGACAAAGTGAACTGTTGTTGTCTCATTCTTCTCTCCAGAAATTTTTTTTATTAACTATAGTATCTCATCAGTGTTGTTTGTGTGACTAACTGCTGTCAGTATGGGAATTAAAGTTCTTATTTTAGAACCAGATATACATTATATTAAACACTTGTGGACTAGTACTAGTACCACAAGACAGCTTTATATCAATCTAATATTATCCTTCTGTGGCTACTATTACAGTTTCTTGACTACTGTGTTGATTATCTGTTATCTATATCATCCAGTTCTCGAGAAAGAAATATAATATTTTAATCATACATGTGATTCATACTCTACTCGAGTCAAGTTAGAAAAAAGAATATTTCATATTGATATTCAAATTTGGAAATAGTGTGTATCTTTATGAATGTTTTGATTTTTATCTTATATGTACTCAACGTATTTCTCCTCTGAAATTGAATTATAAAGAATTGAACTATGATCGTAGTAAAAGTGCGTAAATGCCAACCATAATATAGAGAGACGTCATCATAAAACTCATATAGACACGAAAAAGAACTATCTATTTAGTGGTTGTTTACAGTACAATGTTCACTTGCATATTGTAAACCCTTTCTACCTACGGCGATTGGACTTTGCCCTGAACTTGAACTATGAAACATGTAAGTTTTGTTCACAGGTATGGTAATTGGTTATGATGTGAGTACATATGAGAGAGTTATTGAATGTCGGATGTTGTTTAACCTACAAAAGTCTTTTCTAAAAAAATATATAGCTCATATATGATATTTTTATTTATATACTTGATGCTACTGTAAGTTTTGAAAGAACTAATATCTCACTCGTCAAATTCACTTGCTAAGTGTACAATTTTGGATATAGCACTATCAGTTTTCATGTTGTTTCATCCTCCTCGTGTCTTATCTTCCAGAGAACATTTTTGGTAAAGAAGGGACAAGCTTAGATAATAAAAAAAGTCACAAGTCATATTATATGTATACGATATCACCAACCAAAATATACATGGAGCATAATGCGTCAATGTATGTTTTGAGATATGTGTATTATTTTGTATTACAATTGTAACATCTCTTTTAACCATAGAGAATATATAAATGTAGAGGATGAATTGGAACCCATTTAAATAATGTGCTTCGTCACTCTTGTCTCAGTTTATTCTTCAACTTCAAAAGTTCAACAACAACTAGAAAAAAGTGAGTTTGGAAAATTTTGGAAAATAACTGTTTTTTAGAAAGTGAATTTCAAAATTTTTCTTTGTAGAGTGTAAGTCCGCTAGGTGGTGAAGAGGAGCGTCTTGAAAAATTAGCTTTGTTCTTCAATCAAAAGCATGAGTAGCATATAGTGAGCAGTGCAATTTTTTTAATCACTTCTGATCATTTCTACAAGAACATCTCTCTAATCCAATCCTATGTTATTGTCTGTGTGTATTTTTTTTGTTTCTCTCTAAAGAAAAACACATAGACCAAGTTACAAATGAAACTTGCTTAGCCAGTTAACTCTATAAGCAGTGCAGTGAGTGAGCTACAGTAAAATTTTAACATACTCATTCCACAACAACTCTTTCATCCTTGTCAATTACTAACAAACTTCTTTTTTGCACACTTGAACTTGGCTTTGGCAAAGACTTGCGGTAAAGACTATTTATTCTACACAACAACATTGAGAAGAGAGGAAGCAATTTAGTGATATAAAAGATCCAAATCCAACATTCGTCACTGACTCTCTCGGAGAATTGCAAATTTCAACTACTGTTTTTCATTCAAGAGATTTCAGATAGAGAAAGAAAAAGAAAATACAAGTAAGAGTATCATCATCTCATATATTTTTGTGTCCTTCTTGGCCTGGTGCCGTGTTTTGAATGAGCAAAAGTATATATATATAAAACATTTATATAACTTTTAGAGCGACTCTTTTAGAAAATTATTCATGTTGATAACGATATGTAGTATAGTACTTTGAAATTATAATATCTGTTTTTCAGTATATATACTATACACCTATCTCTATATTGAACTGACAAAAGTTGAGCATATGTGTTTGTTCAAAACTATATCTCTCTCTCTCTAATATAACATAACTTTAATATAGTTTGTGTGTGGTGCTCTCATATCAAATATGAAGTATGGAAAGAACTACATTAACTGCGGCTTTATGCCATTCTTCCAGTAGTGCAAGTGGTGGTGAGAACAAAGTGTTTTCTATTGCCGGTGGTGGACGATCATCATCAGCATCAGCTATTAACAATAATTCGAATCATCAACAAGTCAATAACAACGGCAGTAATTCTACTGTTACATCTGTGATTGTTGAAAACTTTAGTTCCTTAACTGTGAGTCCATCTCAGCAAATTGGTCATCATCTTCATCATCAAAGTCAAAACCGGACTAGTACGGCTAGCAGTTCTCAATTATCTCGTCAACAAAACGGTAAGAATTTTTTAATAAATACATAGAAAAATTTTATAATTCAGATGTCACTATGTCAGTTGGACATTTAACAGCTATTTTGTATATATACCATATAATATATATTGTTTATGGCATGCGTTACATGAGAAGTGGTTACGTAAATTGCACGTGTGAGATGTATTATTCAATTTTTTTGTATTAGTGAGGCTACGTAGTTAGGTATCTATCTATATTAGAGAGCTACATAGTAAAAAGTCAATGTGGTATTTGCATTTTGAATATCTCTTTTCGTCATTTAGTTAAATGCTATGTGATGTGAGGTAGGTTATACATTACAGCTAAGTGTGAGATTATTCCTCTGTTTCTCTTTTCTACCTTCAACTTGAATTCTAAACAATGCAATAATTCTTATATAGAGTATATAGTACTATGTTTATCTTATAATATATTATATGAGATGAGAGAGTGATGATGATAAAATATCAACCATACTGTAAAGGGTGAAGGTGAAACTTATAAAAGGACTCAACTCATCAGTATTATAACTGATATATAATGATACTGTCATATGTGTATATAGGTACAGAAAACACATCATTTCACATATATGTATGTTAAAGTAGCTGATGATATTATGGAGAAGAAGATTGTAGTATGTGCAAAAGCTTAATATAGTTTGGCACAATGTATAACATTATGGGCACACAAATACTATATGTATATATACTCTCTCTTGCAAAATATTATTGACATTGAATTTTCCCTTTAGCCAAAATCATCCAAGTATTACGTATATATATAGTACAACACATATGAGATAATGTGTATATGCTCACAAATGTAAGATGTTATGCACATGCCAAACCACCTTGAAAAATCATATTTAGCTAAACTAGTCTGTGTTATGTGTGTGGATACATAACACTCTTGAATAATAATTGTGTGTAAAAAGAGCACTACATGTTGTAGAATATTATGTGGATTTAATATGTAAAAATGTGCAAATTACTCAATGTGGATTGGATATGATCTTTAGGATGGGCTTTCAAACAGTTAGAAAATGTATGTATATGTACATATAATATGAGAGCAAAAGTAGATAAAAATTAAGACAACACACTGTGTTCCTCTCTATACGAACATTCTTCATATAACATTTTATGTATTTCCGAAAAAGTTTACATATATGTACTCTATATTGAAAAACTAGTTTTCCACCTGCTCTCTGAGGAAAATACTATTAGAATCAGAAGGATTAAGTAACCAGCAAAAATGATTCACTTCAAGGAACTTCCTTGTACAATTTAAAATAATGGAAGATGTAAAAAATGAGAAGGTATTATGAAGCAAACGTGAGTTTTAAAGATGTGTGAATTGCATCATATGAGGAGTTCATATATAATAGAATTAGGATGAGATGCATTTTACATTGATGACTTGAATTTAGACTTGGACTACCGAAGCAGGATTCATGACAGAACAAAGTTATATAATTTTTTGCCGTATTATTACGAATGGGAATTTTCAAGAGATTGAACATTTACAACTTTTTATTACAAAGTCCTTCCAATGACGCAACTATCTTTTTTAGTTTTCACTTTTTTGTAGATATGCGATTTGCTTCTTTATAATTTTTCACCTTCAGAGTCACATTTTCCTTTTTCATGATTCTCAAGTTTCTCCTGAATCATTCATATTGTATATTTTCACTCTGCTCTTCTAAAAGACTTATGAATATGTAATACATAATGTTATTCACAATTTCGCATTAGAATTGCGTAAAATTTGCAAGTCATTTGTTATTCTCAAGGTTTCTAGCACAAGCTTAAGTCTCTTAAATATGACATTACTGACCTAATACTAAGTCTAAATAGTAAACATATAATAGTGCCTTGTTGTAGTAAATGATGCAAGTTAAGTTTAATTGCGCTTTAGATTTTTGAAGAGGTTATATACTATACACACATTATTTATCTCGTATGAGAGCGATTTAATGTCACATCACACCATATTCATAAACACTACTAGCTAGCACATGGTCAGTTGTTGAGTCAGTTTATTCAGTGATCCACAACAGAACAACAACAACAAGAGTTACTTGAACATAACCTAAATTCAAAGGCTCAGGTGAGGTATTCCTCGATTCATTCAGCAGGTATCTTTTGTATGGCATGATCTTATACTCTAACCAAAACGGTACTACTAACTAACTAACTTGCTACAGGTGTCTAGCTCAGCGTATCAGAAACTCGTGTTTAATTCCAGTTTTTCATTGTATACTATCATAGAAGAATTTATATGACACTACACGTCGTAGAATGAATATACACTTCATATATAGTACAACACTACATATAATTAGCAGCAAATATAAGAGAATAAAATAAGAGTAGAGGAAAAAATATTTGCTACCGTGTGTAGGAGAGTCGTAAGGAATATTTCCACACGTGAAGCAAGTGCAAAATGTATATAAAAAAACTTTTTATATAGTTTTATTTTCCATGTGGTTGTTGAGTTGTTGTGTGTATCAATATAAAGTAGTAGACATTAGACATCAGACAAAGTTAGACTTGTTTGGTAGACGACATATTACGACAAGAAGAGTGGTCTTTTTTCATTACAACTTGTTCTTAGTTATAGTTCTTGTAGTATAGTAGCAAAGTAGCAAGAATACAGAGACACGTTTGTTTAGTCATCAAACACTGTGAACGATTTTCTCAACGTGTTTAATTGTGAGTTAGTTCTACTATACAATGTGTTTTATTTACTCTCATTATTTTTAATACATGTAAATAAAAGTGTTTGCTGGGTACAAAGTGCACAACGTGTATTGTATTTTTGATTGTGTTGATTCATATTCATATACACAATCACCTTAAAATTTGACACTGATTGAGTTGTATATTGAAAATGAAGAAAACGTTCTTCCGTTCCTTACTGCAATAAATATATACATAAAGGTACCTTTCTTACTTTTATGATATGACCCCTGTAGACTTACAATTAAAATTATCTTATTCCAGCTATAGCATTATAAGCCTCTGTGGAATCTCTGTAACTATAAATGAATTTGAATTAGATATATCAAGTTATGAAAAAGCTTAAAGTACTTAGCACTATTATAATATATCAACATGTGTTAGAAGAGTTATAGAGCATTTAGCATATATGACATGTGCTGAAATAATGCAGAGTACTAACTAATAAACCAAGACTAACTATATAACTAGTATAGTTGTACACATATGTATTTGTATAACGAATCATTCGCTTCCTGCGTGACTCCAGAATACAGAGATGAGATGAGAGAGAGAGAATGTAAAGACTGCAGAAAACGATAGCATTTTTATTCCTTTGGTATCTAGATAGAAGATAGTTAGTATATATAACTGAAAAAGAAAAAGGTCATCAGAGGTGAAATTAAAAAAGACATATAGATAGTAAGTAAGTAGTGTTGTAGCAGCATCAATAGTTTACATTTATATACATCAAATAGTAGGAACAGAGAAAATATTCTAAAATGTAACTCATACTACTACATACGGTATGCGTATATGTTTTAATGTACAATTGATTTAATTCTACTATTAAGTAACTTATTACAACAGCATGTAATATACTGCGTCAAATGCAATAAAATGATGAGCATTTTAAATTAAATAACGCATATAATTTCAATAGTTAGTGTATATAAAATGTCATGTCCTATGTATGACTTTGAAAAAGTACTGAATAGCACAAAAATTATTAAAGTATTAGATCAGTACAGTACAGTATATATAAATTTACAAGTGTGTTTGCATTTGCATTTTTATTAAAATAGATGATTACACATTTATGTAAAATGATATGCATTACTTTGTGTTTATACAGCCGTTCCACTTGAAAAAATCTCTTATTTGTCATTTTATCATGTTAGATCAGATCTGTTGTATACGTAAGATGATGTCAGTAGAAATGTAGCCGCAAAAGTTGTAGTAGTGAATTACATTAGAGATGAAAGACTATTCGCAATGTTAACTGGTAATAAGAATCAGTAAATTGAGTATATAACTATGTAAACTGTAGCCAGAGTTAAAATTAGCTTCACTTAAGTTTTACACAACACATACATTTTTTCCTAGTGATAAGTTGGCCATAGCATTAAAATGAAGAATATGATCTTCTTCTTAACTAACTTGAAGCTGTTCCGTCATTTTATGTCATGTTGGTGATTTGCTTAGTAGAGAATTGCGTATACTCATTCCATTGAGAGAACATATCTTGTTGTTGGCCACATAACAAAATTTTTCTCTTCAAAGTGTCACTTGCCTTATATTTTCTGTAGAACTGTTTGTAACATAGTAGCCAAAAATGCTATATTTACACATACGACAAACATCATCGCCACACACCCCAAAAGACGTCATTGCGAAATTGCTACAGGAAAAAACTATCTGCTTTTTATGTAATAATAATAATATTACATTACAATAATGCATAACTTCCGCTACTATAAGAGAATTGTCGTGTGGCTCTTTCACAGAGCAGATGGAAATAGAGAAAAACCATAATTAAAAAATGCGGCCTGGTTCTGTTGTATTTAGTATTGCTGGCATCACATCAAAAGCATCAGTGCCATCAAATAGTTGAGAAGACTTGAATCTAGTATCATCTTGATGTCTTTCTCAATTTGAAATACCTTGTCTTTGGCACAAGCTCAACAAATCAGTATAAACATTAGCATTGCATTTTGATACACTTTCTATATATATAGATAGTTTACACGTGTAGCCTAATACTTTTTCTTTTGATTATCGGCCTACATATATTATTGAACATAAAATTTATCAATAGCATCGGAAGATGAAGGAACGTTGGCTTCAAGTGGCGTGTTGTTATTCTTTTGCAGAAAAGGATATTTTCTTGTCACCATTTATTAAGTTACATTCATTAAGTTATTAGAATCATGTTGATATTTACCTCATTCATTAATAAATAGTCTAATGTACACAAGTTTTACGTCATAGATTACTGGAAATTAGAGTCCACTAGTAGTCAAGTCAGTCACTTGAAAGGCAAAGTCCAATTCTGACCATTTCTTGTAGTGCATTAGTAGAAAAAGAAAAGAAACATTGATTAGAGCATGTGTCAAAATCTATATAATTACGGATCTTCTTCCACTTGCTACTCAGATTATTATATCCGATTGACGTAGTTTGTAATAGTATGGAGTAGCAATATAATCTTCATTCATTTTACTATGGCAGTACTATATAATACTCTTAATACTAGTAGAGCAGTTAACTAGAGAAGCACATTGTATTTAGCATTATAATAGTAGTAAGTATTCTGCTCAGTGTTCTCAAGTAGTTTTCAAGTTTGCATGTATATATAAAACATGAGGTGTAAGTAAGTTCCAGTGTCAGTAAGTATTGGAATACTGAACAGTGTGCACTGCTCACACACTCATACAATTTACTCTCTCTCTTTAAGACTTTAAGTGTTTAACCTTCAAATGTCAAAAAGAGTTTTTACTCTGGTTTTGTGCAATTTTTCTTTGCCAGTATAGACTTTGGGAAAAAATAGATGAAACAACTTCATCTGCAAACTATAGTAAAGTTGTGTATTGAAGTTGCAGTTGGTTGTCATTTTTAGTTTGTGGGATTTGCTTTTGACTCATTTGACGTAAAAGTGGTGTGTGGCTACATTACGTATAGAACTTGGCTCTCTGAGAGGAGTTCAGTAAACAATTAAAAAAATCTGTGGATGTCTTTGAGAATAGAAAGAATATATAATAATATTAATAATATATAAGTTAGTGTGCCGGTTGTGTTATTTAGTGATACAATTAATAAATAATATTCGGGGCAACGTGATTTAGTATACTGGCCGAATATTATTGTTTTGGTCAATAAGGAAAAAGATGCTCATCTTGGACTTAGCTTCAGCATCACCAATGCATGTACCGTATGTTAATGGTGAGTAATGTCATCGGGTACTATTTACTCAAAATATTTATTAAACTTAAAATTTTGTCACTTGATAAGACAAAACTGTATCTTAAGTTGATCAACAGTTCAGGCTTAAAATTATTTTAGTTCTAGAGTTTAAACTAGCTGAGACTAGTCATAGAAGTAGAATGCTGTACAAATAGAAAACAAGAGCTCACAGTTAATAATAATATTATATAAAACTCGATTTTGCTTCCCACAACAAAACGACTTATTGTATTTATTTTCTCATTGAAGGAAAATCCCTAAGCTTTAAAACTCGACATTGAGATTTAACACAACATATTCAATTATAATTTGAAATTCTATAAACAAGTAATCTACTCTCAATTCCAATTTTTATTACGATGCTACTAAGCAAACTTTGCATAAAAATTTTAACCAAAAGCCTTGTAAGTAGATATATAGAAAATTTTGAGTTGCATTGTATATGTAATTGGACATAAATCAAAGTTTCTGTTTTGAAATTCTAATTTGTAGATATTCAATAACTATCCAGTAGCAAGTTCAATTTCCTAAACTACTTATAGCAAATAATTTCAAAATCAATACATCACATTTAGCGTTTCTCTTTTTCTCTCTACAGTATAGTGTACTTATATCTATGTTTTTAATGCTGACAATTTCAATTTAGTATACTCTTGAACTTGAACTCAACAGTTTAGTGTATTCATATGCAAAAGTGCTGAAGCAATTTTCTATTTATGATGTACTATACTTATATAGTAGATATATGGTGCCAGTGATTTTCATACATAATTCATCATATAACTTATCTAAAAGCTGTGTAGATATGCTTGTACTGATTACCAAAATTTTATGGCATTTGTGCATATGTACAAATGTCGAAATGGATGCAATTTACTTACTTGAGTATTTGGTTATCACAAAAGAAATAATTGCAGAATTAGTTATCTACAAAGCCTCTGAATCAATTTGATCGATTTTGCATTACTCAAACTTTGACAGCTAGCAAGAGCTCTATATGCTCTGTTATAAATGACATATTGTCAAATACTTTTGATTCTAAATATAAACTTTTTCTTCATATTATTATTACAAGAGATTATATAGTTGTACAACTTGTATATATTTACCTCATCAAACTTGAAACACCATACACTTATCAAACTCTATATGAAATGTGTACAGCACTCAATTGCTGCCAGATGCAAACAATTATATTTCTGCACCTTTCATATTTTATTTACTTTGCAATCATATAGATATATATCTGTATCGGAACCAAAAAGAGTTAATATATAGTGCACACTACTGCCAAACAAATGTTACAAATACAACTACTACTATCAATGCCAAACTGGAATTTTCCAATTATTTCATTTCACGTGAACATGTCTCTCTCTCTCTCTTTTGTTTATAAAGAGCTGCACAAATTTGCCTATATAAATAAAATATCCTTAAACATTCTCATATACGTCACGCGTTGAGTTAAAAGAAAAGGATCATTTTTAATTCATTTCTCTCTACTATAGTATTACACTTTGCAACTCTTAAAAATTATTCAGGAGACTGTCTCATTAAGCTGTTGACTGCGTAGCTTGGTTAGCAGTGTTATATAGTTCATTTAAAACATATATGCTATCCACATCTAATATGTGTAACCAATTTTCTGTGTTATATTATTATGTAGCATTTAATCCTCTGTTATATTCACTTTGCAATTTTTTTCCAACATAACTCCCTATTATAAGAATACATACTGTGCAACAGCAGCAGTATACCAAATATAAATATTAAAGATTATGTAGAGTAGTATATATATAGAGAGAGACTCTGAAGTGTATAGAAAAAAGTGTATTAGTTTCATACTGATATGATAATTTTCTCTATTACTATATAATATAATACTCCTACTCTTCATGATTCACATTTAATGCTGAAGAACATTTATTATTATCTCTATCTCCTATCTCTCATCTTTCTGTCAATAGACATGCAGTGAGAACGTGTGGCATAAGCGAAAAAAAATAAATGCTTTTCTCCAAACTCAACTAACTACTCCCATAAAAAAAAGTTTGCACAAGTCAAACAATACAAGAGTTTAGTGGTATATGTAGATCTACTAGTGTGTCTGTGTAAATGCCATGGTTGATGGTTTGCCAGATATAAATATATATATATAGGGAAATTGTAAGTGTTATTGTGTAAGACGAGTGAGTTGAGTGTCAGGCAAGTTAATATAGTAAAGAGTAAAAGCATAGTACATGAGTAAATATATACTCCGGTAGAAGTATTAGAATATGAAAGAAAAAATAAAGGAAGGCAAGGTGAGACAAGGTAAAGGACTCTCACTCAATCAATTGAGACGATATTGAGTGTGCCACTTTCATGTCATTAAATGTTATCAATTGAGTTAATGTTGAAGTTCCAAACTAATTGAGTTTTCTTTTCTTGTGATATATGTATAGGTTCAATAGATATTGGAAATAGTAGCAACATGGGACACTCAGACCACAGTGACAGTACAAATAATAACAACAATAATCACACAAATGGAACTGCCAATGGATTAGCTAATCAATATTGGTATGTTTAATATATGTACATATAAGATTTGTCTTAGGGCTTTAATATCAATATATTAATTTGTCTAGTGCCATTTGTGGAGATCGAGCAACTGGGAAACATTATGGTGCTTCTTCTTGTGATGGATGTAAAGGATTCTTTAGACGGAGTGTTAGAAAGAACCATGTCTACACTTGTCGTTTCAATAGAAATTGTGTGGTTGATAAAGATAAGCGTAATCAGGTAAGCTTACGAAGACTTTTAAGATTAAGATTTTTTTTACTGGAGATATTAATTAACTACATGATTATTTTTATCTTTCAGTGCCGATACTGTCGACTAAGGAAATGTTTTAAAGCCGGCATGAAGAAAGAAGCTGTTCAAAATGAAAGAGATAGAATAAGTATTCGACGACCAAGTTTAGAAGAAAATTCTATGAGTGCTACAAATAATATCTCAATTTCCAGCCTTATTCAAGCTGATCTATTAGCACGACAATCCTCAAATTACTCTGATGTAAGTTTATTTTAGTTTGACTTTGACTTTATCATTTTTATTACCTCTTACATACATAGTATATGTACTCATCTACTGACTACACATAATATGTTATCTAATATAATACTAATAGAAGCAGGAGAGTAGTTATATCTATTTAGTTGAATTATTATTGACTTTAGTAGTAAATATGACTTGACACATGAAGAAATATAATTGAGCTAATAAGTTTCTGGATTTTAGATAGTAGATATTAGGTAAAAGTTTGTTATGTCATGCATTGACTCTATGGCCTTTTCTCTAAATATTATATTTATTTCTGTATCTCTTCTTATACACTTGGTGACAGGAGTTGTATGAGTGTTCACGATTCACACATTAAAAGCTTAATCATTTATTTCTGTTTTTTTCCTTCTTCTTCCACTTCCACAAAAATGTGGCTATGGGTCACAGCAGCAGATACATGTTTCTCATTTTATCTTGTAGTCAGGATTTTTTACTACCACGATCTTATATATTCGTTAGTTTACTTACATGATCCAGGAAATTCTTGTACTAGTGACAATCACGTGTAAGTAAAAAATATTGACAAAAATGACAGTGGGAGCGACCTTTAATGTTACAAAGTACATGATTAATTAAAACTAGAGTGTACCAGACTGATTGATTGTATCTTTTGTATATAAGTATATATGACTGGAGACAAAATGTCATAGTCCAAAAGATTTACTAAATTTAGATGAATGAGTATATTTATAGATTATTTTGTATTGATTATATGAATGCAATATGTTTTCTATTCTTGTTCTCTTTAGCCTCCACCAAATGAGTTCAATATAAGAGCCAAAAAAGTTGCAACAGTGAATGACATTTGTGATTCAATGAAAATGCAGCTTCTTGTTCTTGTTGAATGGGCTAAATACATTCCAACCTTTTGTGAATTACGTCTAGATGATCAGGTAAACAAGTCTTATAATAAAATTTCTATCAAAATATAGAATAATCTTAACAATTTATATTTTCACTTGTTACAGGTTGCATTATTGCGTGCACATGCTGGTGAACATTTACTATTAGGAGTTGCTAGAAGATCGATGCATCTAAAGGACGTTCTTCTTCTAGGAAATGACTTTGTTCTTCCAAGACAAGCTGCTGGTAAATTTTTGTTTGGCAAAGATGACACAAAAAATAATTTCGGTACAGTATAGAAACTCCCAGTTTTTCTCTTGCAAAATGTATGCAACAATATTGGGGGGTTCAATCAACTACCAAACTAACTGTAATAATAATAAGAGGAAATATTATTCTCAATAAGTTTTCCTTATTGTTATAAATTTTTTGCATGATGTCAAAAGTCTGAGAAACAAATGAGACATCAAAGACACAGACATATAGTATTATATTATTTTATATGCATGATTATAAGAGAGCTCAACAAATTCATGTGCTGATGTAAGATATACACAAAATAATAAGCTACTTTTGTCTTCAAGACAGACAGAAAAGAGCTTAATTAGTTTGTGTGTGTGCATGCTCATGATAAATTTAAGATTCAGCAACGCCTATTTTTATAATTACATAACATTGTATATACACAGAGAGATAAAGAAAGTGCTAATCAAGTGTCTATGTATTGTTTTAGATGTGAGTCGGGTTTCCTGCAGAATAATTGATGAAATTGTAAGACCACTCAAGGAAATTAATATAGACGACACTGAGTTTGCTTGTCTCAAGGCAATTGTGTTTTTTGATCCAAGTAAGATGATACATTTTTAAAAAAAATTTATATTCAAAGTTTATAATTACTTCTTGTAATAATTATAGATGCTAGAGGACTAGGTGAACCTCATAGGATAAAAGCTCTAAGGTATCAAGTTCAACTTCTTTTGGAAGACTACATTAGTGATAGACAATATGAATCAAGAGGTCGATTTGGTGAACTTCTACTCACATTACCTGCACTCCAGTCCATCAGTTGTAAGTATATTTACATTTATAGAAAAAGATAAAACAGTTTTAAGAACGGAACTGATTAATATTTATATGATTTTCTTTCAAAGGGCAAATGATTGAGCAAATCCAGTTTGCAAAGTTATTTGGCATGGCTAGAATTGACAATTTGCTTCAAGAGATGTTATTAGGTGGTAAGCTAAAAAACCAATAATATAATTTTCTCATGTACTTATAAATATGAACAAGTCAAATTAAATGTCTCTTTTTTATATCGGCGAAGGAGCAGAAGGACCTGCCAATAATAATGGTACAGAACCAAACTCTCCAGAAGAAGAAACATTAAATTCTGTCAATTCTCGAGACTCTAATAGTATGGCTCCTACACCTACAATGAACAATAATAATTCTGGTATACAAGCTCTCTCTGATGACGATAATAGTCAGCCACCATATAACATGAGTGAAATTCCTTCTCAACAAATTGGCTTCAAACAAGAACCTCATGTCCTTGAAGCTGACCTGTCAACTTATGCTTAGTATATATAGTGAGAAAAAAAAGAAATAGAAGACGGAAGAAAAATTTTTTCCTTCTTCTTGTTGCTTGCATCTCTATATCTTTTTGTCACTCGTCACAGTCATCAGATTTTAATGTAATTGCATACTACAACTTGTCATGCATAGTTGCAAAAATTTTATTGCCATTTTCTTTTTATCTATATAATTTGTTTATTTCTTGTGTCATTTGATACACAAAATCCTGTAGTAGCAAAAGTCATAAAATATTATGCTGTAGTCGACAAAAAGCGAAATTAATGTACTGCTCTCTCACAGTACAATTGCAAATCATCAGATCCGGTTTTAATAAAGTCAAAATGTAGTAGAAAAAAGAAGGCTGGCCATGTACATATTCCTAGAAAAGAAGCAAGTTATATAATAATATTATATTTTTAGAGATGAAGATTAAATAAGTACTAAACTAAATATATGTGTACAAAAGAAAAAAAATTATATATTCTACTGTGAAATTTGCTGTAAGTATAACTAGACATAAAATGAATCATGTGATTTTATTCGTAGTACTAAAAGAAAAAAAAACGAACTGATAATTATTATTAAAAAAAATTGTGCCACTACTGGTAGCTATATATATATCTGTCATTATTATTGTTGCTCACATCAAACATTAGATCAAGTTTTTATGTTCAAGATGATCATCGTATGTAGATATATATATATATATAAAAATAGTAGAATATTATATAAAATCTATTTTTCTTGATATTTTAAACGCATTTTAATAATATTAGTCATCATCACTATATTTAGATTTTTTTTGTAGAAGAAGAGAGTCGTGTGTGATTGCTTAGAAAGAGAGATCATAAGGGTATAATATACATACTGTTACAATATAGAGATAATTTAGAAGAGAGTGATAATATCTTTGGATGATGGATGTGATGTTAATGTAAAACTCTATAAATTAACAATCAATCAAAAATTAGCATATGTATACGGGTCATTTATATAGTACCATGACTGACAGAGAGTGAGAATTGAGAATGTGATTAGCCAGATCATTGCACTATATTATAAGTAGAAGGTCAAAAGATATATGAAAATATTTTCATATAAAAACTAGCAGCCAAATCAACTTGTACACATTATGTATAAAATATTATTATTTTTTAACTAATAGTAGTAATGCCTTACCTAACCTACCTACCTACTAGAATCATAGTTTTTTTTTTGAACCAAATAGTCCAAAGTTCTTTGTACAAATATATATAAAAAACTTTTTAAAACGACAATGTTTTTGTTTTTTCTTGATGTTATTAATTTTATCCTTGTTCAGTTAGTGTTACCAAAAAAATAACTAAAATAGCGTAAAACTTGTGTATACTATAATATGTATTAGAATTAGATTCAAAGAATTATTGTAGTTCTTGTAAGTAGAAAAATGCTGTGATACAATATGTGCCTATTGATCATAACCTTTCTAACAAGGGAAAATGATGAAAGAGCGAGAATTTTGTTTGACTGTTCACCTCTCTCTGTCTCTTGTTATCATCTATCTCATGTTATGTTGAAAGAATGAATGCACCAGAAAATCAAAAATTATCTTCTCATCTGTATAATATGGACTTTGACCAGTTGACGACCTTTGATACTTTTAGTTGTCGTAATGGAATAAATAAATATTTCATGATATTTTCCTAGAATTAATAATATGATGGCTATGATATGAGAAAAGTATATATAACTAAGAAGAAGAACCAACAAGGAATATGTAGAGAGATCAGTAATAGATTTAAAGTTTAGTATTGTGGACAAATTGTACTTACAATATTATTATTTTAGCCAAAAAAAAGAATCCACCAATATATAAATATTCTACAATCATTATAGAAGTTGTTACTCTCTATATAGACGTACAAATGTTACTTATTAAATAGTGAGCAATGTTATACAAGAGTTTTGTTGTTATTGTCTAGTTTTACCAATGACATATAATATATAAAGTGAGATGAAAATGAAATATATATTACCTATTATTATAATAATATATTGAATACAAGCTGAAGAGAGTAAATATATATATATATATTCAAAAAAGAAGAATAAATGACTTATTCATACAGTAGTAAAAACTATGAACTCATCCATTGTTTCATTTCAGCAGCAGCAGCTTTTGCATCATTATAAATTCTTCTTTCTAATGCATCCAAATGACTTTCTTTTATTCTAGTATGATAGCTACTAGCTTCATTATCTTCTTCACTAGTTCCAACGGCAGTAGCTTTCACAGGAGCTCCTGTTAATAAATCAATCAATCATAATATATATTTTTCTGCATTTCTTTTTGAGATGACAAAAAACTAACCAAATGAGTAGCTTTCAGCCATTGCATGAAGTCGTTTTTGAAATACCTGTCAAAATGATGAAAAAAAATTTGTTTCAATTAAAATAATGATAATAAAAATGACAATGCAATGTACTTTACCTGAGGCATCAAATCACCAAGTTGTTCAGCTTCTGTAGTAGGTAAGGTACAAATAAGTTGAAGACCAGATTGGTAAAAGTGTGGTCCCATTTTATTCAAGTCGACAACAGTAGGATCAGCTTTTAACACTTCTCTAAGTAACAAAAATAACAAAAGCAATCATATTATACTGAAAGTGCAAGTGAAATTAAGCATTATATATCTTCTAAAATATACTAAATGACACTAACATAAAAGTGTGAACAGTAGTATATAGTGTGAAGGAGAATAAAATGAGTAGAGAGAGAAATTTTGCAACAAATGTATAATCCAATGCATGAAGAGGTTTGTCGAAATGACTCATTACTTCACTACATCAACAATAAAAATATAAACCTCTTTGAAGTGAAGTAATCAAAAAAGTCAGTCAGCTTCAATTGAGGATTTACTCACGAGTAATTACTTGTAAAAGCTGAGATACAGAGATGTGCAACTACACGAAGTGTCAGTTATTATATTTTTCATGCTCAGTACACAAAACAATTGACAAGATATGATGCATTCATTCATTCAGTAAGAAAAAAAAGTAGAGTAGTAGATTAAGTAATTAAGAGTCATTTAGAATGTTTATCTTAAAATGTTGTCGCTGTGCTCATCATAATCTTACCTGTATGCTTCTTTATAATTTTTAGGAGTTTTCACAGTTACGCAGCCCTTCTTACTCAATACTTGTACAGCCCATAATGGTAATTCTAAATCTATTCCAGCAGGTAAATCTTCTGAGTGTAATGAAGGCTCAAGGAACCCTGTAATAATAAAAGTTTAATAATATAGTATTTCATTAGAAGTGTTTACATACTTAACATCATTGCCAAAAGCTAAAAAGGCAGATGCGTCGTAGGCAAATGTCAATTACAGTATTTACAACGTAATAATCTTTTAAAATAATTAAGTGTCAAGCAAAGATAATTATAGAAACTATTTTTTTCCTTTACAGACTGTGGTCGTTAATAATCCATTATTATTTGTTATTACTCTTTTTTATTACTTTTTTTTGCCTTATTATTATTAATTCATACCGCACTGTTTGTGTGTGTAGATTATTTTTAGTCCTATGTGAAAGTTGCATTGTCATTGTCATAATACATATACATATAGAAGTAGCATCTATTTTTATATCATTGTATAGCCTTGAAGATGGACACATAATCATCTCTTACTAACTCTTTTGCCCAGAGAGAGATGAAAAATATTTGTATTGTAGTTTTGCTAGTTGACATTTCTTCATTTCTGTGGATGAGTGACAACACCCTGCATATATATATATTTGTGCCACATGGATTCAATTGTCCTTGGGAATTACAAAAAGGTCTGTCTATATGTACCTTAGAAGAAGAAGAAGACTGCGACAACAATAATTATTTCAAAATATTTTTCTTGGGCAAGAAATTTGAAACGGATAATAAATATACATGTTTGATACGCTATTTAGACATGAAGCTTCCTAAGGTCATTTAGATTTTTCATGACCAACTTTTTTATACTATATACTATTGTTAGTTTCGACCGGTAATATGCTTAAAATAATCACAATCTTCTTTTTAAAATTTTCTATTTGCTACACCCCATATTAATGGAATTTGCCCTTCAAAATTATATGTGCCACTATTTGCACAAACTTGACGTGAGGCGTGATGAATGTTACCATTAAAATAGTTTCCATCAAGTGTCAAGAAGCAACTAACTACCTGTAGTGTTTAAATTATTATCAGAGTTAATAATGCTTACCAAAATGTGGCAGGACGACTCTAGTTTTACATGGTACACGAATCTGTGAAGAGATGAGGTCTTCTAGTGCAAAGTAATTTGGTAAATATGTTGTTCCCACATTCATTCTGTAAAGACTGTAATGTAAAATGTTTGAGAAAATGTTATGTTGTAAGAGATATAGAAACCTTTGAAATGATTCTCAACAATTTATTCGCTTTCCTGCTTCAACATAAACATAATATTAATATAATTTTTTTACAACTACAATCTAAAACAAACTTCAGGCACTTGATCCATATCAGTATTTACTTTAGCTTCCAAAAATTCAAATAAAACTTTTACTTCAGCACCACCACAATCAATTTGTATTTTTAGATTACCACCAGTTCTATAATAAGTTTCCATTCCTCTAAGTATATAAGAAATGGTATATACAACATTTTTTGTAATCTTAACAGGTTTAGGAAATTTTACATGAAAGACATCAGAATTATCTTTTGGTTTTAATCCAGTTTCATCTACATCTGCAAATATTTGTGTCATGTCATAATCCATTATTCTAAGTCCTACATCAACAGCAGAATTATCAACTGCTTTAAAAAATCCTAAACTGAGCAATTCAATATCATGATCGACCCGAAAACAAAAATTTTGAAAACTTCTTGAAAAATCATAGCCATGTCCTTTTAATCTTTTAAATAAATATGAAAATGTTTTTTGTATTCGGTCTCGAGTATTAAATTTGAGATCTTTAACAAGTTCTTGCTCTGTTGTAGATGAGACTGGAGTTGACAAATACTTGTAGATTTGAACTGTATCTTCTAAAGGTAAACAATTTTTTGTTACAACATGACATGTAAATTCTTCTGGGCTCATCAATGTAAATCTAATTAATTTTAATAATGGAGCTAATACTCGAGGCAAATTATTTTTAATTAGTTCTTCATTGTTGTATCCACGTCGTTCACATTCATGATTTCCCCATTCATATACAGCATTAAATAAAGAGACTTCATCCACCTGCAGATTAAAATCAGTAGAAAAGAATTAAGTGAATATTTAATTACTTTTATAATGCTTCTTACATTCAATTCGTCCGATTCCAAAAAATGAGCTAAATTCTCTTCAGACAACTTTGCCATTTCTCCAAGTTCTAGTAAATTGACAGCATGAGAGAGAATATATTGTTTTGCAGCATTTTCCAATTCAGTATCTCCACACATTTGTGCTGTATGTAAAATTTCCACAACATTCCGATCTCTTATATGACGTTTGATTACTTGAATTACAGCAACAGTTACATGTGGACATAAATATTTTTTAGCTAGTAATAACAATCCAAGAAGATTGTCAACATCAGCAGGTGAGTATGATGAACTAATTTCTCCAGTATAGATATAATTAAGAAATAGTTTAAATAAAACTGGATCTTCTTCTGGTAATTTGAAATCTTGTTGTTGAATTTCTCCACTTTGCCAACGACATGATAACATTGTTTCAAATACTGGAGAATGAACAATGAGTAAAATCTTGTGACATGATATACGCTCTTCATTTTCACCAACAAGAAATGTTATGTCAGTATATAACTCATTTTGAAACACATATAAAAACTTCTGGACAAGAGTTTTCTCTCGTATTTGCCAAGGCTCGTTATGATGATTATTATGTGGAATTTTATTGACGGAAGGTGCACAATTTGTTTTGATTATATCAATTTCACCCATTTTTATTGAGAACTACAGAAGACAATTTCTATGTAAACTTTCTTAGAGTCTCTCTGACTGAAAACCGTCTGAGTGAGTGAGTGACTGACTGAAGAAGAATTGGTTCAGCCCAGACAAGTGATCAACAAAACAATTAGCTCAAGTGTGTACATTTTTTGTAATCCGAGAGAGAGAGACAAGAAACTAACAACAAACACCTCTCTATTTTTTCGAAATGCGTGCTTCAGTGTGTGTACACTATTAGCTAATCTTAACAGCTGTGGTATTATATTATGAAAGTTGTTTCTTCTTTTTACACAACTTATACCACCAAAAATTTTCTATTTTTATACATTCAGTTAAAAAATTCAAAGCCAAACGACTACAACTATTTACACATAGTACTGCTCTACATGATAGTATTCACTACTGTATACATTTATGCATATAAAATAGCCAAGGAGCAAAAAAAATGCTAAAAGCCAAACTGAAAAGCAATTAGAATTTACTTAGAAGTCACTTTCTTTTGAGTTGAGCAGTAGTAGCCTGGATGTTAGTATAATACTAAAATGTGATTTACTGTTATAAGCAAGCTATTTTTAACAAAGAATTTCTGCGCAGACTAGAGAGAACGAGAGTATTTTTTTCTTGTACAAAATGGACTGCACAGTTTTTTTCACTTCTTTACATCTTCAATCTTAGTAACAGTTTAATAGTCGCCATAAATATAAGAACAACTTGAGAATAATGGTGAAATAGTTTTGTTCATCTGGACGACTCACTGAAAGAATTTGAAGAGAATGAGAGAGCAATGGCCAAAGACAAAAGAATTTCATTTACTATTTAGTGAAATAGAATTTTTGGACAACGAACAATCTTCTTTCTGCCATGTGGCTCAACAGTTACATTGTTTAGTTTAGGAAATACCGAAAAAATGCTAGTGATGAAGTGATGAATAATTGAATAACTTTTTACTTACTTTTAATATATATTCAAAATCACAATCCGATTGAAGCTGTGGTGCACGTTACACCTTAATACTTGACACTTGCTGATACAGAAGGATACAAACGAATTCAACTGAATAATAACAATCAAATTAAACAAAAAGAAATTATTAAAACAGTTGTTTACTTTTTCCAGAAACTCCAGCAGATTTTTTTGTTCCCGCACTTTTGTTCAAAATTGCCGTCAGTTTTACAATGCGCCTCCAGTTCTTGAAGATTTTCTCTAGTCAAGAAGTCAGTTGTTCTAGTCTTGTTATAAAAAATTATTTACCCCTTTCATTTGTTAGTAAGTATAATCCTTTCTTTCATCTCTGTGTATTGTTGTTATTGTCCATAACGTATAATAGTAATGCAAGCTTTAGTTTAGTAATGCCGAGCTGTGTTATTTTGTTGGGCAAAAATCTACGCTGCAAATGAAATATTCCTTTGCTATGCTAGAGCATATGAGAAAAGAGAATCACCTTCAGTCTGTTTGTGGACTCGATCTCGAGAAGATGAAAAAGAGAAGTGTAACCGACATGTCAAATTAGATTGTTAATATTTTGCATTATTAATTGTCACTGTTATCATATTGTAGCATGTGACACAAATAAGCAGTTATTTTTTGTCAAATGTTCATTTATTGAAAAGCATTTTCAGTTCCACAAAGTGTCAACATAGTTGTAATAATAAGTGAATTGAAGATTTCTGGAGAACGAACAAGAAGAGATAATTAGAAGCCTTGTTTTGTCAAGTTAA
This sequence comes from Oncopodura yosiiana, assembly GCA_009869805.1. Lineage (NCBI taxonomy): Eukaryota > Metazoa > Arthropoda > Collembola > Entomobryomorpha > Oncopoduridae > Oncopodura > Oncopodura yosiiana. The sequence goes on from VCNE01001925.1 coordinate 27,669, forward strand.
TTTTTTGTGTCAAATGTCATGTTTATAAGAGTTCATGTACCTCTTGTTCTTATTTGATAAATTGTTGATGAAGATTTTTCCGTATATAAACACATTATAATAATAATTTGTAATAGAAAAGTTCTTGTTGTGAAACAAATATGAACCAGTGACGACTCATCTTAATCTCTGAGTAAAAGATTAGATATCAGTTGTCAAAGTTTATCTCTACTTTTGGCCTAACCTCTTGAAAGAGTTGTTATTTTGTTTGTCCAGTTATTTATTTCGGTGAGATATATACATTTGATTTTGATATCAATATAAACATTAATAAAATTAATAGCGACAGAGAACTAAAAGTATCAGTAAAGGCAGTTCATTTCACTTTCAGTTGAAATTGTCACTGTTGTTGGGTTTGCTGTAGTCTTATTTTTGTAGGTTAGTGTTTCATTCATTGTTCATCATGAGGACAGGAGTTTCAATTTCTATTTATAAATTTTATACTCACTCTCATGTTACTAGTAAGTAGTAAGAAAAGAAGAGTCTTTCAATTTCTCTTTCAATTGTCAATATTTGTTGTTTGTTTGAGCCCTATCTTCAAAAGTCTGCATGTGCGGTTACTTATTGTTGTTCATCTCATCAATACATGATTGTATTACCTTTAGCCTCTCTCGTTTTTCATATAATGAACTTGGACTTTGAAATTAGTATTAACATAAAATTTAGCTTCCTTGTCCTTCTAACATTAATTTTTTCTATTGATTATATTGTTTTTCTTTGCTGTATCTCGTAATATATATTGAATAATGCTTCTTTTTTTCTTGTACAAATTGCAATCACAATTTACTGAATGCCAAAGTCAAGTAAAATGCAGTTAAAGAAGCAAAATGTTTTATACTATTGTAAAAAAGATTTGTTTTACTCAAGTCATAGAATACAAACAATTGCATAATGGCACGTGAGTTGTATCTTTCAGATGGATGATCAAATAGAGAATAGGGATAGTAGTTTGCTCACTTTATATACAATAAGTCATTTCATATACAACAAGCGGTCAGCAAAAAAAATGTAATCAGGTAGTTTTCCATTCCAAATAGTTATATCATGTTGATGATTGGTTAGTAGAAGTGTAAGTAAACACTACACAACTATTTACTAGTTACTAGTTCTTGTTCCTATTCTTATAGAGGCCAAAGTAAGAGTAAAAAGTGAATCTAAAAAAGTTTGATGTGTATGTTCTTGAATCACATTCTAGAAAAGTATAGCAGAGAAATTGGTAAATAAAGTTATGCTAGTTCATGTCTTTTATAGATTGATCCATAACAGTGTATGTGACATGACATAAATCTGACTGATTTAGACTTTTAGAGACTACAACTATATAAGTAAGTCTCAGCAGTTTTAGCTCTAGAACTATATATTGAGTGAGTTCATGAGGATAACAAGCCTTGTGCTAATTAATAATAAACTATCTAATTTTATTTTATTGTTATTTACCTATATAATATTTTTATCTAATTCCTTGTGTTTCAGGTTTTCATTGTTTCACTACTCCTCTATATATGTTGCTGCTGCTCCAGTTTCCTAAATGAAGAAACCTGTATAATTTTTATTTACTGCATATAGCTCATCATCATGTGCTAGTGATTTCATTATGCAAATAACTACACCACGTGAAACTACAAAGCAAAACTCAAAAACGAAAATCATTATTAAAAATCTTCCCAAGTGCTACTTAAAATAAAATAATCTATGGACCAATCCTACTATATCCTCATCAATAATCCACCCGAATTACAAACATTTGTAATATAAATTAAGAAAAAAAAAACAAAACAGAATGGACATTGAGTTATTATCTTTGGATCGTATTCCTTTACCGTCTTTAGAAATTTATACGTTTCTTAGTGTATTAGCTGCTTCTTGTTCTCTGTATTATTTTTGGACAGAATCTCAATTAATATATATGAACCTTTTGATTCAACAAGCGGCTTCAGCGTCTAATGACACAGCATCAGTCACATCAGCTACTAATAGTGTTAGTGCAAGTATTGACATTACAAGAACAACGACAAGTGATGATGCTAATAGTGCAATGATGAATGTGACATTGGATTCAAGCTATCTTACATGGCATAGCGTCCATTGGGCAAGTCAACAGCCTCATTGTGTATGGGTACGATGAACTCTCAATTTTCTTTCTCATCACTACTTCTTTTTACTCTTCTTTTATTTAACTTTGTGCTAAGTCATTATTCCCTTGCATCAAAAAATACAACAAGCTAGTAAAGAGTCATTTCTTCGGACCACAATATAATATAACGCATGAGAAGATAGATAATAATAATAGTTTAGTGTAGGAGTTGTGGACCTGAAAATTCTCAGCAACAAGCATGTTTGTTGGTTGTGATCCTATATTATAAATCGTAGTAGTAATAATAGTAAACAATAGGAAAATAACAATCAACTTATTCTCACGTTTTGTTATTATATGGTGTTGGTTAAGAAACTTCGCAGTTTCTTTTGCCGGACACAAAAGAAAGAAATAAAGGTATAGAAAGTACATAATACAGTAGATCTACTTTTAGAAACGAAGTAAATGAAATATCAAAAGATTTTTTCTGTGACATTATTCACACGGGTAATTTTTCTAATTTTTACTGACTCTTCTTGAACCCATTCCATTAAGTGAACTGACCAATACAAAATGAAACAAAAAGTCGTTCTATATTTTTGTACCTAGAAAAGAAAAATAGTATTATTACAAAACTTATTACTTTGTTTTCTTCTTCATTATGAAATACGCAATTCCTACGTTAAGTTCATAAATGTTTCAAGTTTGAGGAGAGAGATATAGCTAATCAAATCCTAAAATATATGACTCATGCCCACAAAAAAAATAATTCATATAGTCATAGTCCTCGTGCTGTGATCTTACCTTGAATATTAGTCAATGTTAACACATGCTAAAGAAAAAGAGACGTTGGTGGACATATAGAGGGCTAGCCAAGGATAAGGATCATTGCAATAAAACTACTACATATAAGATAAATGTAGTATGACAATTTAGCCACAGTTTTTTTATTATCATGAAATGTCTAGCTAGGATAGAGAATCAGTGTGATATGATATAATGCCAATAATGCTAAAGGCCAAAGTCAAAGTTAGTTCTCAATGTAATTAAGGTGACTAGTTGTTCAAGGTAAATAGGCGAGTTAGGAAAAGTTTAGAGTGCAATCAAATTTTGAATCTAGTTCGTAATGAGTTAATTAAGAAGATGATGTTTTAGAGTTTAGAACACAAAAAGAGAAGAAGTGAACAAAAAAGAGGTAGACATCGTAATTGCTACATAGTATTATTATACAGTAGAAGAGAGCGGACATCAATGCTTAGTGGAAGAGGGAGTCGACATTATATTATATTTAATGTCTTCCCTAGCTGTCTTTAACTTCAATATTATGTTTCATCATAATGAAACATTGGAGAATGGCAGGTATATTTTGGTTACAAAAAATGCAACTCGAGACACAGACAAAATTACTGTGTAACATTATCATTTCATAACTCATAAAGAAAGAGATTGCATTATGAGATAAACTTGTTGTGAGGTTTATGTATCAACATCCACAAATTAAAAGTTACACATTACACTTCAAATATTAGGCATTATTGCTGCATTCTATCCGCTTGTGTCTATGTGTAATATATTGCAAAGAAGAAAAGATCAGTTTATATAGATTTTTTCCTTTTCAATTCACGCATTATATAATTTAACCTTTAACAATGTTATTGGATTGGTGTTCTTGAATCTTTGAAACTTGAGTACTTCATATGATTCATTCCTTTTTATATAATACACATGTACATATATAACAAACTTGTTGACTTCATAATATACATTATCTAACTCGGCAACAAAGTCAATTTTTCAATGCAACCTTTACTTACTTGGCTCATTCAATGCAATACCACAACAATATATAGTCCTCTCATCATCATCATCTCGCTTATTTTATTCTTGATTCTTAAATCTTGTTTTTCCACTTTCATACAAACTAACTTACCTATTTAACCTCGTGGCATACTATAGAAAGGAAAATCCTTGTTGCCTTTCAACTACCTTTTGACTTTTAGTTTTGATATTTTTACTTGCTATTACTATCTACATCCTATCTTATTACTGGGAATTTGTTGACAGAAAAAAATCTAATATTTGTTTGCGCTCACTAACTTTACTCATCTCCTCTCTTTTAATTAGGGCAATTAGGAGCTTTAGATTAGACAGTTTTAGTAGTACATCTACTCGGGGAATTTTAAAGACGTCTCTATATCTATAATATCATGTTTGTTGAGCACCTGTGTTAGTTTGAGAGCATTTGCATAATAAAGGACAAAAGGTCGAAAGGGACGACAGCAGACATCAGAGGAAGAAGAAGAAGAAGAAGAAGCAAAACAATCAAGTATAATAGAATGTCGTATTCTCATATATGTCTGTTTTGTAGTATGTACTCTATAATTAGTGGAAAAGGAAGCAAGCATATATTCAAAATTGACAGTCAAAAGTGTTTCTGAAGCATGAAGAATGAAATAGCATTGTTACATAAAAACAGACATAAAGTTATATTACGTTACGTACAGATTACTTACTACTTGTTTAAAATACCTACATGTGAAAATGAAAAGTATAAAGATAGAGAAGTACAACAAAAAATAAATCATGCTTGTCATTTAATTTACATATAAAACGTGTAAATAGAAAATATCCTATGCATAAGGAAGGTCATTTAGAACATTGAAAAATACTATTTGACAGCGTAGTAAGTAGTAGTTTTATCTAAATAAAAATTAGATATAGTGTCACTCACTGAGGTCAATTTTTAATGATGAGTTTATGCGTAGTTGTAATATTTAAAATAAAGATTTAACCTAGATTCCTCTTTCTACTTCTCTTATTATGCAATTATTGTTATTGTCAAAAATTTTTAATATATACCTTTGTTGTATTTTGATTGTTTATATGCAGCCTTTGGTCAACTTGGCCTACTGTATGCTAATTCTTCTGAGTCACTCTGTACAAAAGAGTGTTTTTGGAAACCTTCGGGCTTCAGAGCAAGAAAATGTCAAGGATCAATTTTGGTAAGTTTTTATTTATTAATGGACTAAATTTTTGTTGTTAATAATATGTGTTCTTATTATATGACTCTTATCTTCTTCATACAACAGGAATTTGGTCTTTTACAAAGTCGTTTTCGTCTTTGGGGTTGTAAATGTTCAAGAAGTTGAAGATGCAGTTGGTTAGTTTATTATTATTTTATTGTTTATTATTGTTTTTCAAGTCTTACTGAAAATGTTTTCGGGCGAAGAATTAACTTAATTTTACTAACATGTTTTTATTATTCACTTTAGGTTGGTGCTTTTTTGTATCGGTCATTGGCTTTTTGTCTTTGGCTCGTCAATTATGCAAGGAACGCCATAACTATGTACGTAAAATTTTTCATTTTTCTTTTGTTTTTACTTGTTATGAAAAGGAAGAGTTTTAGTAAATAGTTACAGAAGAGTTTTGTAAATATATAATAGAAATAGGAAGGAATTTTTGTAATAGTAAACATAGGACGAATGAAGGCTATTATCTTAGAAGAAAATCTTATAGTAGTAGAATCTTAAAGCGGATGTACGGATGTAGGTAGCTCATCCAAAACATGCTATTAGTATCAGCACACTTATTTTCAGTTTTTTTCAAGTTTTTTGGCCTTTTACCTTTACCTTTAGAAATGTTCTTTTTTTTACAAAACTTATTACTATATACAAATGAAAGAATCACTCAGCATACAGTTTGTACTTAGTTTTAATAGAAATGAAATTCAAGGTTACGTTACGAGAGAGTGAGAGAGGTGTTTTTATTTTATATATGAATGATAAATGATTTATTACCTTATTGTTTATTTCTTGTTAGCTCATTATTAATACTGTCCCTGTTTTTTTATTATTATTTTAAAGTTAATCTTAATGAATGATTGGACACGTCATGGAGAGCTTCGTAGAAGAAGAATACTTGGACTCTTGTCATTCATTTTTGCTACATCTATCACACTTTTCGTTGCTGTATTTGCTTGGTATATGAGTTCTTCATTCAAGACAAATAGAAGCGGATTTGGTTTAGGATCTCTATTACTAACTACTGGAGGAGAAGAAGTCGACGCAGTTAGGAATCACGCTTCAGCAGTTAGCAGTGCGGCCTATGGTCAGTATACATACATAATATTCAGTAGTAATGCTATGAGTTTTGAAACAACATTTGAAAATCTTAAACATGTTTTTTTTNAGGAATCACGCTTCAGCAGTTAGCAGTGCGGCCTATGGTCAGTATACATACATAATATTCAGTAGTAATGCTATTAGTTTTGAAACAACATTTGAAAATCTTAAACATGTTTTTTTTTTCTATTCTTACTCTACTCAGATTTTAACCTTGGCTTGCATAGTGCAATTTTTATGCTGAGTGAAATTGGATTACTTGTAAGAAAAAACTTTATGAAAAGAAAACTTTCTTCCTTCCTTCCTCACAACTTCAAGTTTTTTAAATATATTTTTAGATAATTCAAACACTCCATGCACTAACTGTGTGCATATTTGAACAAGTGTTTTTCAAGCATAAGGGAGACCCAAGATTAAATGAAGATGCTTACAGCTCCATTACTCATTCTATCAACTTTAAGTTTGATTTAACGTCAATGCTGTTTGACTTGGTAAGTATTTTGCATAGTTAGTGGCATAGAAAGCCATAGGCGTAGCATGATTTTGAGAATTCGTTTTTTTTTTCAAATAAGCCTGCGAAAAAATTCTTTCAAACTATTATAATAACCGTTAGTTTAATAGTAGACCAAAAACTGTTTCAAGCAAGGAGGTGACAAATACCATAGCTCTGTTCTTCACTTCACACTCTATGCTGCATTAGGTACTTACATTGTGTGAATGACTATGACTTATTTGTAGCCATTATTATAATTGTAGAAATCTGTTGTAGAAAATTCGTACAAAGTATTAATCGTGCAAAACTGACAAACGAACGAATTTGTTACACATGGTTGTAAAAAAATCTGCAAGATGCTATTATACTTTATTCCATTGACCTATATATTTTTACAATCATATATTGTTGTTCTGTATAGCAAAATCTCTTGTGTTTTGTTTGTAACACTAGTACATATTCAAGGGAAGCAACATATTTATTTGACAGAACACTCTTTTAGTAGAGTAGAGTGCATTAACTTTTCAATCAAAAGGTTATTGTATTGCTCGTTTTTTCTAACTATGTAATTCAGCAATCAGAATCATGTGTTATTAAGTAGCTAGCTATATTTGAACAAAGTTAAGGTCGTAGTTAGTATTAAGTATTTACTAATGGATTTTTATGGGTATTTACACCGACTTATAGGTCATTTATATATATATTTATTGCTCTAATTCTGATTAGTAATGTTTGTTGATGTTGTAGTTTTTTCCTTTATTTCTGACAGATTCATCATTTGCACATGCTTGTTTGCTGTAACTTGTTTTTGTCAATGACATCCCTTATTGTCTCGTTACAAATGAGAACTCGAGTTCGTCAAATTCATGCTGTATTGAAGAAACGCCACTCTTATGTGTGGTTATCAAAGCATATTGACAAGTAAGTAATTAACAATTATATAGTGATGAGATGATTATATGGTATAGAGACTAGATAGTTGTTAGTTAGTTTCGTTTAGCAGAAGATACGCACGCAATATTCAGATAAAATAATGCTTCCTACTATATATATATACAAACTAAAATTCCAGTATCCAGTTTACTTTTTTGTTTCTTTGTTTTTTAACTTTTTTTGTAGTAACAGTCACAATTTATATGTAGTTTCATATTATTCACAAAATATTGTTTGCAATCACCGACCATGTACTTTGTAACTTTATAATATACCTACACTGACTTATACTATTGTTGTTATCCATCAAGTCAATGTTACTCAGGAACCATAACAAGCAAGGTGAGCAAGCTTCATCTATTATACAAAATCCATTTTGGGTCCTCGTGACTTTGAATTTTTAGCCAAATGGAATTTGACATTGTACTTCCCTGCTTGCTTGCCTTTGTCGCTAGACAAGAGAAATTTGCACCTACGAGAAAAAAAGTTTTATCTTCTTTGTCTCATCTTACATTCTTGTAATAGTTATATATGCAATAATTATAACAATTAACTTCTGTGTATTTATTGATAATTTTAAAATAATTCTTATTCATGTATAATTAGTCAAGTTAGAATTATTTATTTTGTGACAAGTTGTCTGATTATGACGACAACATAATGATAAGAAGAATGAAGAAGTATAGTATTATATATATCCACACGCAAAACTTGATGATAACTATTATTATTATTAAAATATTTGTCTTTGTTCTTCTTTTATGAACAGGTACCCAGATGCAAACCCAGTAACAACAAATGAAGAAGGAGAGAGTGACAATTGTGCAATTTGTTGGGATGTTTTAACTAGTCAAAAAGCAAAGAGTTTGCCATGTAATCATATTTTCCATAGTACATGTCTCAGAAAATGGCTACTGGTCTCAATGATTTGTCCTACATGTCGTTTATCTCTCATGTCTCGTGAAAAACAAATGAAACATTCCACAAGACAAAGACGTTTCTACTATACAAGGCATGATGTTGGAGTTTGGGGTTTTCTTGAAACTGGGCAAACCTTATTAGGTATAAAACAGGGAAAAAATAAAACATAAATTTGTGATTGATGTAAGTAATTTTGATTCATTTATTTTTGTATATAATACAGATTTGTTTGGTGGATGGCAACCACAAGATGATGACGTATATGTTGAAGGTATATACATTATACTTTTACGTAAAAAAAAAGATTCTTATTAATTCTTAATCTCAACCGGATGATTTAATAAAAGCCTTTCATCGTAAGGATTACGTTAGCCTAACCTAGTATTGTAAGAGATTTATTACCAAGATTAGTAGTCGCAAGTATTGTCGTAAGTCTACCGAGTATTGTAAGGTATATGCAGTAGACTGTTAGCTCAAGGTCAAAAAAGAAGAAGCAAATGTTTTACAATTGCAACAACATATAGTTAGTTATTCTTATTATTATTTTATAACATTGTCAGTTAGAAAAGTCTAGGTTTTGTATTCTCTCACAGACAAGTGCTCTCTATTATACATGATCTTTCTTCTTCATGATGATGATGATGACGATCTCACATGCATGAGGTTATGAGGCATGACACACCTTCTATCATCTCTCTTCAACCTTGTGTTACTACTTTTTGGAATTATGTATATATATATATATATATATATATATATATATATGTAATATGTCTTGTCTTCTTCTAACAGAGTAATAGTTTAGCTTTTATATCTTTTATAAATAACTGGAAAGAAAGTCAACCAAGTGTATTATGAGCTCAAAAAATATTTTCATCCCTTCTTAGTTAGTTTGTGTAAAATTGTTTCTTTATGCTTTGATGATCATTTAATTAGCATATGAAATATACATTAATTTTGTTTGTTTTATTATTTTTTCAGTTCCTACACCATCACCTGCTCCATTGTTTACTGATTTTGGTGTTCAAGATTGGACTGTAGAAAGAAGGCAGCAGAATATTGCACAACCATCAACTTCATCGAGCCAAAAAAGAGATTAAAAAATAAATTATCAACAAAGTTGCAAAATATATATCCAATTTTTGTCACATAAAAACATTACATAACATTATAATATTATATACTCTATTATACCATTTTGTAAACTACTATAGTAGAAGTTATTTTGATGACACACATTTTTTTGTGAGCTCTTATTTTGGAGTGTACACACTTTTTTTTGTATAGAAAAACTCTCAATGTTAGTGTAATTAATTATATAAGTAAGAATTGATTTTTGACATCGATAAAAAAAACAAGGAAAACTATATAAAACTTGACATAAAGACTGGTATCAGATTTTAATGAAGAATTGTCCAATAATAATAATATTTACTTGTTATATAAATATATTCTATTCTATTAATATTATGCTGTTAATAATTGTACAGATTATTGATTATTACATAGTACATATACTACAAAACACAAAGTACTTATTGCAATCGATGCATTATACAATTAAAATGTGATGTACCTTAATATTATATAATAATAGATGTAAGTTAGTATAAAAATTGTCAATTACGGCTTGTCATACTTAATTCATTTACGAGAGGTGTATTAATTACAAAAAAGTCAATAACATAATCTAGAGACCTGTTTATTGCTAGAAGTGTAGTAAATTGTATCATGTTGGGAAAAATATAATGTTTGTGCTTGTTATACGTAAAGAAACTTTTTTTGGTAAAACAGACCAAATAAACTAAAATCTAAACATGTCATTGTCTTTTTTGTATGTATGTAGACAAAGATTTAATTGTATAAAAATGCGTTCATACTATTCATAGATTTCATACCTACAAGAAGACTAGACTCTAGACGCTAGTCTGGTTTTCCGAGTAAGCGCCTCGATTTAAAGTAACTTGCAGTCGTGGCAAAAATAGAGAGAGAGTCAGTTGAGAGCACTGAACCATAAGGTCCCAAAATAAATTGAAAAAATGGCAGATGTTGAAAAAGTTAGTGAGGTTATAGGTCAGCAAAATGCTACTAATAGTACTACAAAACCAGTAGCTACTCCAGAAGGAATGGTAAGTTATTACAAAAAGATTTAATGATGTAATTCTCTCAGGATCTTTTTAAATGTCATTGACAGAAAAAATACTTGAAATCTTATTTAATTGTCATAATTGGTTATTAATTTGTTGTAGGCTATTGCATATGGATCTCTTGTGGTTATGGCGCTCTTACCAATCTTCTTTGGAGCAATTAGAAGTGTAAAGCATCATAAAGAACAAAAGGTATATTGAAAATAATTTTTTGACAGATGTTGGAGAAATATTTTCTTCTGTAATGATTATTTATAATATTCTTATTGTTTTATAATAGGAATCTGGAGAAAAGCCAGATACTATGTCACACAAAGATGCAGCAATGTTTCCAATTATTGCTAGTTGCGCACTATTTGGATTATATATTTTCTTTCAGGTTTGTCGTGTTCTATGATATTATTCATGTTTTTTTAAGCCGGCTTTCTTTTAATCAAAGGTATTTAAATTATATTACAGATATTCTCAAAAGAGTACATCAATTTACTATTGACTGTATATTTTTTCTTCCTTGGTATTTTGGCTTTATCTCATTTACTAAGGTGAGCTTGAAATACTTTCAGAAATTATCGGCAATACAAAAATGAAAATGATGACATCTTTTTTGTTCCTTATTTATCATGAGGGTGACAATCCTCTAAGAAGTTCTGATTTTATAATTACTTTTTGTAATGTATATGTTTTCGGAAATTTTAAATTAATTAGTGTGTTTCTTTTTCTTTTATTATATAATTTAACAGCCCAATTATTAGCAAGTTAGTTCCTTCTGGCATTCCAAATGTTCACTACCATATACAATTCTCCTCAAAAGAAAATGCTGGATCAGCATCTAACTCTTTGATTGACTATCAATTTACTTCTCATGATTTGGTGTGTGTAGCTGTATGCACATTAATTGGACTGTGGTATATATTTAAGAAGGTAAAATTGATTAGATGAGATTTTATTGAGTACGTACATTTCTTCAGTGTTTTAATATTTTATTATTTTATTTCTCCTAATCATCTAGCATTGGGTAGCTAACAATTTATTTGGAATGGCTTTCGCAATCAATGGTGTAGAACTTTTACACTTGAACAGTGTTATTACTGGCTGTATTTTACTCGGTGGATTATTCATTTATGATATTTTCTGGGTTTTTGGAACTAATGTGATGGTCACTGTTGCAAAATCTTTTGAGGCACCAATCAAGTGTAAGTTTTTTAATTTATGTTTCCTGTAATATATATATATA
>VCNE01001930.1:0-17141 GCA_009869805.1 Oncopodura yosiiana
TAAACTTGACATCAATTTTGTTTACACTAGACAGAACTCTACAATAGTAAACCCCAAACTACTCTTTTTGGTTACATTTATTTCCAGCATTTTTGCTATGCTATGCGTCTTCTTAAGCGTTCTGATGATATATGGAAACTCTGAGCATAGCGACTCCATATATCATTAAGAGCTTAGAAAACTTAATATCTAAGCAAATGAAACTGGGAATAATACAGTGATATCTCTCTACAACGCAACTCTTTATAACGTAGAAATCTCAGTCTCCCATTTCCTATGTTAATACATTACGACTACTCTCTTTATAACGAATTTGTCTATAACAGAAACCTACCTATAACGTAACTATTTCACGGCATTTTATGAAAAATTACTCTGTCTATAACGTAAATCGGCTCAAAATGCCACCTTCTCTTATATATTTCTTACTGTTTTTGACAAACTTTCTCCAATATTTAAATTCTTGAAAACTTTTCTTGTGTCGTAAAACTTTACTTCGAGTACCATATTAACCATATATGTACATAAACAAATAGTAAATGAAAACCAATGACTCTCTTTATAACGGAAATTATGCTATTTTGCTCCAAATTAGAGAGAGTTTGTCTTTATCACTCTCTCTATAACGTAGAAAATTGAAAAATTTTGGCGTTACGTTATAGACAGAGTCCACTGTATATACAAATCAAATGAAGTGACATTTAGTTAGGCTAAAATCAAAGGTTAATGAGACAATTAGGAAAACTTGACTGAGCCCCTTTTCTTTTTACACTATCCGACGCATTAGCAATAGCTTGCTTCACTGCATCACAAAGATTACTGCCTTTAGCAATACAGTAAGCCAATGTTCCAAGAAAACAATCACCAGCACCAGTTGAGTCCACTCCTTTAACTCTACTAGCTGAAAAATAATGACATTCCTTTTGATCCCATAAAAATGCACCACCAGCACCTAGAGTAATAATCACAAAATTAGCTTTGAGTTCCTCCTTTAAATATTCCACAGCTTTCTCCAGAGCTCCAGTATCTCCTCTAGAATTTAATCCAGAGATTCCAGTAATCATCTCAGCCTATAATTTTTATACCAATAATTAACCTTACTTAAAACTCTTATTATGTTATCTTATAACCTCAACTTCGTTAAGACACAAAATATCCGGCAGAGAAAATATTTCTCCAGGAAGTTCCAGAGTTGCAGGTGCAATATTTAAAATAGATCTCACTCCATTAACCTTTGCTAATTTTAATGCTGTAAGAGTTGCATTGATATCAATTTCCAATTGTGTTAGTAAAACTTTGCACGGCATTAATTTTACAGCTGAGGTTTCCACATAGTCACAATTTACAAATTTGTTGACACCCGGAAGAGTCATTATTAGATTTTCTCCAGTATTTCCAACCAATACTAAAGCAATTCCAGTTGGGTGTTCATAATCAATTTATTAAGCTGGAGATGTCAACACCTTCAGATTTCATGTTGTCCAAACATTGCTGACCGTAAGAGTCACCTCCAACTTTTCCTATGAAGGCTACATTAGCTCCAAGTCTTTTAGCAGCTATTGCTTGATTGGCACCTGATCCTAATTGGTTCATTAGTCTTTAATAAAATAAATAACTTAAGAGTTAACCTTTGCCACCGAATCCTGTTTGGAACTCATGGCCTGCAATTGTCTCTCCAGGTTGAGGAAGTTTATCACCATATCTATAGATGAGATGAATTTATAATGTTAATTAATATTGGTGAATGAAATAAAGAAGTACCCATAAAAGTCCATAAAAATTGCACCAACAACCAAAATATCGAGTTGTGTATTTTCTTGAGACATTGGAACAAATTGTTGATATAAGGAGAGAGACGAGAGAGTATCATAAAGTCAACAACTCCACTTGCTACACCAAATCTTATATGAGATGGCTATAGAGCTTCATTATAATTACAGTTCTTACTATTCTAAATGAGTAATGCAGTTTGAGTCATTAACTTGTGATTATGAGTCTACAGTGACGCCACTCTCTAATGTGAGTTTCTCACATAATAACAAAATGAATAGAGAGGTTATCATAATTGAGATGATGACAAAGTTTGAACATTGGATTCCCATTTCTGCTATACAGACAACTCTGGTTATAGATGATGAATGGAACTTGGTAACTTACAATAAATGTGTAAACTTAATGCTGCTTATAATGGGTTATCTTTTTTATGACTCACAATGCTAGTAAGAAATAGTAGACGGATAAATTTGCCATTTGTTGCTATAAAACTTTTGAAAGATCTTTTATTTTGTCGTGTAAGTAGTCTCATAAAGAAACTATTGAAAAACTGTTCCAAGTACTATAAGAAAAATGTCTAAGCAAAGTATGGTTTCATTTTACTACTACTTTGGAAAGACTTTATAATCAATTCTTTAGCAATAGTTTGATGTATAGTTGTAGATGTTCTGAAGCATCATAAGTTAGACATTTATTAATTACCACGTTATACTAGTAGAACTCAGGCATAGTAAATAATGAAGTTTGAGCGCATTAAAATATCTACCTACTGATATCAATTAGGCATTTTAAGGTAGCATTGCAAAATGCTTTCTTTATTGTAAGCCATAAGCTGGTCGTAAATAAATGAACATAATACCTTTTATGAAAGCTTGCTTTGAAATTGTTCAATGTAAGGTGACGTATTGTGAATAATTGTGAGCTATGACAAAAAAATTCTATATGACTCATAAGAAATGAAAAAGAAATACGCATTTACTAAAAGAAATTAGAGCCACAAGTATCAAAAGTTTATTTTCTCTGCTAATTTACACAAATTGTCTTATTTTGAGCTGCGTTGGTAGAAAGGTATGTGTATTTCCAGTGTGTACTAATTTACTAAACTCTAAATATTTACTTTATTTGCAGATGAAGACCTTTTCATACTTGATAATTTCTGTTGTCATTTTGGGCTTTGTCAAGAATGACGAAGCAGCTACGTACAAATGTAACATGACCACTTCAAAACAAGGATTTCTTACTAAAGTTGGAATTGTAACAGCTTGCTCGTCTGACTACGAGGAGGACTGCAAAATTAAAAACTCAGAATGTCGCCTTCCCAAAAAGTGGCAGCAACGTTCTCTTGAAAAGGTTACATTTATGGACAAGTGCTTCATTAAAAAATGCGGCCCTGAAAGCAATAAAATAGTTTGTGATGGGATATGCATAACTGGTGGCAACACTGGAAAAATTCACTAATGACATGGTTAGTAATTGTAACAAATGGTAATAATAATCATATTTGACTTTTATTGTTTTTCAATTTTCAGATTAAATGAATATTGATTTGACACAAAGAAATATAATGCATATTCATGTGATAATTATGAAAGAAGAAATAAATTAGTTCATTAATTGGACTTGAAAATTAATAATTGATATGAGATTTTGAGTTGCAAAATATTTTCATCAGACTTTGGTTACATTTCATAAACATTAATGCTTTTATTTCATTTTAAATGTTTTTATTGATCATACAATAGTTTGTGAATCACTTTCAATGTGCATATTTTTATTTCAAAGCTATAAATAAATTATATATAACTAAAATTATTGGGCTTGAAAATTGTATTTTAGTCTGGCATATTGCTAAATTTAGACAGCTATTACTTCAAATCTAAAGTTCTCTTATATTGACTTACATGTGAATGGCTTACGTCTAGTCATGATTGAAAAGAGTAAAGTAATTGAGCATATTAGAATACGTAATAATCAATAATCACATTATATTCTTATGTATAGAGTAGAGCTATACCAATTATAAATAATACATTAAATTGTCACTTACAAAAATTTGGAACTTAATAACCAACTCTATTCCTGAATGGATGTCTCAGAGTTGCCCTTATATTTCTCCACATATATCTAACATTATCTCTTCTACGCTTCCAGCTTTCAATTGTAGTTATGTAATATAGCCTAATCCTATATTTGGTATAAAAATACCACAACCAAAACTGTCCAATATCTTCTCTAGGTCTTTGTTGAAAACCTCCTTCTAGGTTAAAAACTATAAAAGAAATTATGATTCCAATAATATAAACAATGAAAATTGGTAGTACTATTTTCAGAGTAAAAGGTTTCATTGTAATGACTGGCTTATCTAAGATTTCCTTAGTGCCCTGATTTGTTTTCCAAGCCTCTGCCGATCGAGAGTGATCGTTCCACATTGCATTAATACCACCTTCCGATAAAAAACCTAATATTTTCTCAAAAGAAGGTACAAAAGAATCTACATGACCCATCCAGTGTTTAATGCTAGTGAAGCTATCAATAATATCATGACTTTTATAAATAAATAGAGTTGAATACTCTTTCAAAAGTTCCATTAAAGTATTAATATTATGCTGAAAATCTATGATTGCAAACTTGGAAGGCAATTTACGCTTTCCACTATCAGATCTCAACGTCTTATTTTTTACTACCTTTGAGATAATAATTGGTGTAGCTTCATCCAAGAAAATGAGTCTTTTGTAAACTAGTTTATAAAATTGTTCCAATTCTAAATTGATCACTTGAGATATCTCATAATCTGACTTGATACTCTGTGGAGAAATGTACTCTTTCAAATCTGCAGAATTTTGAGTTAAGCATAGCAATGTGTCACTAGTGACCAATTCAAGAAAATTGTCAGGTTTGCTAGGTGGAGCAATGAAAGTCAATTCAGTTATGATTTCATCCTTCCATAAATTACTCATAATAATCATAGTCAAAAGCCAAGTTGCAACCAAGAGTGAACCTGCACCTCTAAGTCTCTTATGTATGTCCTGTGTTCTATCATGACTCTGTTCTAAGATTACAGACATAGACCAAAAACAAGTACTATAACCTCTATCAATGGAAAGCCAACTAAAATCTCTCATACCAAAAGGACGAGACAATAAGTGTAAAAGCCAAGAGACACAAATAAATGATGCAATCCAACATAACCAAATCCAGAGATCAAAGGGTTGTAAATAAGCAGCTAAATTAGAAGGAGGTGGTTTATATATGATTGTCAAGTATGTGTAATATTCTCTGTAGTCAGCGTATAAAAGCCATTTGAGCTTCTTTGATTTAGACCAACTCTCATTAATTTTATGAGGAGAGCCAATACCAAATGTTTTCAATTCAACACTACCTACATTCTTTTTGAAATACTTTTCATGTGTTTCTCTTGAAATTGACAAAGTGTAATTTAACTCCGAAGAAGCAATTATTTTAGCACATATACCAGGGTCAAAAGCAGTGAGTTTTTCTCCATACATTTTATATGGAATGCATTGCTTATAAGTTTGAACCTCTTCTATACCAAGGTAATTACCATTGAGATCTGAGACTAAATGCTCATGGAAATTATAATGAAGTGTAAACCAATATCTATTTAATTCTGTAAGAGTACTAATTTGATTTGTATTAATATCATACAGAGGTTTAGGGCAATGTCTACATAAAACACTAACGTCATTTCCCTCATCAAATATAATGTAGATTTGTGATATAATCGAAATTTGTAATTCTTTCCAAACCTGTAGTTGTGTATCATGTGAAGGCTTTTTGTCATTAAGAATGACAAAGATGAATTCCGGCATCTTCCACTCAAAGTTTCCAGTAGTATGTAGAATGTTGTCCAGTTGTAGAATTTCAGATGATAGAAGATTGCTCTCGTCAGCCATAAGATGAATTTGGGCATAGCAGAATGCAAAATGGGCAGATCGGGCAGTTTTTTCTTGTCCATAGATCTGAAACAAGAAGAAAAAAGTTAATGTTTTTACTAAATTAAGAAAGATATTTATATACCTCAATTTCATTTGAGTGTTCAGATTGTATTCTAATAACTTGAGAATCTTGTATAGTATGTGGCGTTTGACTAAATTGCTCAAGATAAAAATGATTTTGATTCTCAATTCGTCTACAACCTGAGCCACTACATAATTTGCAATCAAAGCTGTTAATGAACTGAATGTAGCAGACTCTAAACATTTCAAGAAAGTTGTCAACTCTATTGGGCTCATTTGACTCTTCTTCTACATCTAGAGTAGTTATTCTTGATCCAAAGCACAAGATGCCAACTACAAGCAGAAATATTTTCATTTTGACAAATTGGAGAAAGCTGTAGGCAATTTTAGTAAAGGCAGTTGTTGGATAAAGTGTAACATAGAGAAAGAGAAGGAAAAGAGGAATGTGGAAATATAATGTAATGTGAGTAGCCTTCTAAAGTTTGTACACGTAGCCTAATAAATAACTATTGTCACCAATTTACCATTTAGTTCATTGAATTCCAACTATAAGTGGGTGTCTTAAATTATTCCTACATAATGCGTTTCGTGTTCTCGTATTGTTATTGCAATAGTTCGAGGCTCGTGGCTTTTGTCATATATCGCGTGAGCTTAACATAATTATTTTGTTTGTTTTTTTCAGTCTCAATTTTACTATTGTCAGGTTTCTTACTTAGAGTTTTTCAAGTGTAAATAATATATGGAGAAGCATCATTATCATCTTTATTTTTTACTACAGCTTAGCAATAAAGAAGAGCCAATTTTTAGAATTGTTATTGTATTTCAAAAATATATCCATATATGGCAGAAAAAAATTTCTAGGATTTACAAATACAATAGAATATTATATGAGAATATGATGCAATGTATATCGCTTTTTATGCACAAGATAAATCTTTAAATTAATGCTAAAAATCTATCAGCCTATATAAATTAAAATGCTATGCCATTAAAATAAAAGTCAATTAAGTGTGGAAAGGAAGAAGACAAGTATGAGGAGTAACCGACGACTGTAGTAAGGAGACGAGCAAATTGGTTGAGCTTTAATAAGCCTTTACTAAATTTTCTCGTTGTCACTATATGTATGAAAACAATTTCTAGTTTATCATTTGGCTCAAAATTCGGGACACTTTTATCCTTTAACCTGAACTAATGCAACTAAATGCACACCGTAATTTTGCATTGCCTTACTTGAGATTTATCCAAATTTTTTATTTAAATGGTGTCATATTAGCATTACAAGAAGAAGCCAACGGGAGAGAATATTGGAAATTAGTAAGAATTATGAATCAAATGCTGAAGAGAGACTGGTATAAGTACTGTAATTGTATACAACACATTTATTTATAACTGAAAGTTGATTTTTGCCTACCGGTTACATATTACATTTCGACATTTGTGCTTACAAGTGTACTACTAATTTCTCTAATTACCGAATACATAGTGTCAATAATTAAGTAATCTAATAACTGTTTTACAGAGTTGTATATACCATTATAATTTTTTTAAAACTAAATTACCTTCTATGAGTAAATTAGCTAATTTATGATTTGCTGTTTAATTAATTTCTCAACTCACTGACTACATTTTAAACAAAAATCATCATCAGTGGTAAATACCTGTCACATTAACTTCCACACTTCTTTAACTAATTCTAAGCTACTTTAACAATTTAAATGGGCCACTAGCCATTGACCTTTTTATACCATTGGACAATTTTAAATAAATTTCATGTAACCTTTCCTTAAATACAATCTAAATTACTTGAACCTCAAGTATATAAAATAGATTATCTACATTACTACAATTACCTTCAGTAGGATTTTTACAATGTAATTTTAACACGAGACAATACTTAAAATTGACACTAACTACTTAATCTCTCTACTTTTTTATTTTCGGTTTGTATATTTCTATATTTCATAGGAGATAGTTTAAAAGTAAGCTGACTGCCTTAATGAGGAAAATTTCAATTAAAGCTCAGCAAACTATTAACTATCTATATACCACCGAAAATATATATAAGATTTATTAAAAATCTCCGAACTGCCTCTCGGGTGCGAACGAGGATTTTCTACGTTCAACGTATTTTTCTTGCGATGCACGTCATATGTTTACCGAATCAATTGCCACTGCGCCTTCTGTAAATATCAAATCAAAAATTAATATTTTAGTACATTGGGTCTCTAGCAATTTTTTAATCACTTACGGTCGCTAACATTGATTCAATACATTCCATATAGAAGAAGTTAAAAGTATATTTTTGATGCCATTCCATTACACTATGGATGACATTAAATTGATTTCATTAAACTCTAGAGAACTCGGGCGTCCCAATTTATCCTAATAATTGAGCCATTTTCCTACTGCTTACGTCACCAACTCTCTCATTTTTGCAACGTAGTAAAATAACGGCAGACTCTACAGAAAAAAATAATAGAAGAAACAATTTAGAATTTATATTCCTGTTTCAATTCTTAATTAGAATTAATGTAACAATGTTACATAGGCAAGTTAATTACTTGTACTATATAGTAAAGAGTTACCTTAATGAACAATATTGTAGTTTTTAGAAATTTTGAGGAACTAGGTGTTGGTTTCTCTTTTGAGTTGCTACATTTTTTACCGTATGCTTATGCCACGCAAGCTATTAAGCAACTAAATGGGGATAGCAAACCGACCCAAGCCAGTTTATGCAACTCAATACATAAGTGCATGCACGATGCTGTAAATTAAATTTTTTTTCGGAAGCGGGGAAAAGTGAGACATGCAAACAAAAATTAAAAGTATGTGCTTTAGAGATAAAAAGTATTTTACTGATATCTTCATAAATCTTTCACTATCTTCTCAAAAACTAAAGGAAATGAAATCAGCAGATCTTTTAGTAACGAACTGCGATCTTCACTGCTATTTTAATATTTTCATTAAATGAATTGCTTTTTTGGCCATGTGCGTCACTCATTAAAAGGTAGTATACGTTGGATGCATTCATTTGTTGAGGCGTCTCACCTTACCCATATACTTTTTAAAACATTAAGATTAGAATTCTCAGCGACCGTTTTTTCTAGATTTTACAGCATAGTGAAGTGAAAGAGAATGCTATACTGTAGTAGCTATAGAGTTTAGCAGTAAGAGGACATTAATACATTGAAGTTACAGTGGAATGCTGAAGGCTATAAACATTTACTCTGCTGAGAATGAGAGAGAAAAAATTGTGGCTGGTTGGCCTAGCAAAAGAAAAAATTTAGCTTCTCTCATGACATTTAATCCTACATGTTAAGCTATTTATGGATATTACAATGAAAGCTTTTGTAGTACAAAACCTAAGCTCTGCTTTAGATTTTTAAATGTCATATGACCAATGAAAATGTGATACATTTACGTGATTTGTGACTGTGGGTTACTAAGAATCCCTTAGGGTTGATCGTTGAAAGGATATTTATAAAAGCATAGGCAAAAGAAATCCTAACTTAATTTGAGTATAGAGCAGTAAATCAAAGAATTGTGTCTGAACTAATACTAACAATTTGTGATTTTTATTGATCTTATGTCAATATTTATATGCTAAATGTATGTCACTAGGTCTTTGAAACGTCATAAACTGATGACAGTTACTATTTCTAAATTGTTTTAATACTCAGCAAGATAGGAAATATTGCAATTGCTGTGTAAGGAATAATACTTGTGAGACTTGTTAATAGTCTAAAGTAAATATGTAGCTTAGTAGACATAAATGTTTTAATGAGCCATAAAGATAAGCCGAGTTACTGAGTCGTCTCAGAATTTTGGAGCTAATATATATAGTTAAGCATTTGATGAGAGATCAATTTTTCCAACTGTTCTACTTTGAGACATTCCAGTCAAATATTCTCAATTAGGCCAACCTTCATTTCTATCTAACGACTCTCAGTTCTCTGATACAGAGCCAAACATGTCTATAATGCTAATGAAACTGATAATTTATTGCTATAGGAATTTCACACGAGCCAAGCTTATAATTTTATCTCAGTATTAATTGGTTCATTACAATAGCAGTTTCTTAGTCAATTAATCCCAATTATGACTATATAACTTTCGCCTCATTGGTCTCTTTCAACACAAATCTTTTTACATAGCAAAACACAACGAGAAATTTGATGCAGTAATAATTTATTCAATTAATAACAATTAAGTACAGAAACTCATCAACTATACATTTAAATTAAATCACTAAGAATATTTAAATCATATTACATTTTCATAGTAAAGAAATACATCAGTTAGCCAATGCTTCTACACGAGCCTCTAACACAAGTTTGGCTCCCAATGTTCCAATAACTACCAAAAGGACAATGATACGGTATCATGAGTAGCCTATATGAACCAACTCTAATCCGACATTCATAGTATTTTCTACAATTTCCAGGCCAAGCAAATTTACCAACGCTACTACATCTTGGAAAGAAAAAAGTTCTTGACAGTAATGAGCCGGGTGCTGCTTCAGGGGCGGCTATAGAAAATCTCATATAAAAAATTCAATGACACATTAGTATTATAACTTACGTGTAGTATTAGTGCAACTAAATCCAACAACACATTTCTTCACAGTATTATCAAATTCAGATGTTTTTGGACAAGTGTAAGGCATACAGTATGTTTTGCCATTTATGACAAGACAGCGATAGTACTTGTCACAATAACCAGGATACTGATGATAGCCTGGAGATGTAGAAGGAAATGTTGGTGGCGTTGTAGAATATGTTAGCTTAAGTTGGTTGACCATTGAATGTTTTGTAGCATCCTCGTAGTTTACAACAATGTCGACTCTCTGTGTATTTAATTAAACAGTATTACAGTGGAAGCTGTCTAAAGCTGTAGCTATTCTGTCTATAACGGTGACTTTCAAGTAGCTCTGCTTAAAGCCTATCTAAATACATTATAACGACTCTATAACGGTTCTGTATATAAGAGTATTCTGCCTATAACGGTGTATTTCCACCCAATTTTAGCAAAATTGGTTCTCTCTATAACGGTAATTGAATAAAAACGAAATCTTCAGTCGGTACTTTTACATTTTCTGGAGAAAGAGTAGCGAAAGTTCTGGAAAATTGTGCTGGATATCTGAGTAAAGCAATAGTTCAGATCTTTGCTACGTTAAAGCAACTCAAGCCAATGATGCGAGTAAATTTAACTATAGAATTCAGTCGTGTTAGTAAAGTTATTTTGTTTTGAGTACATTTATAGACATTTACACTTGTATTAACTAATTCAAGTGAATTAAAAACTAAGGAGCAAAGTTTAAACTAAGACTCACCTCAATAGTTGACCAAATGCCTGTGTCCAAAGTGTGCCACATATTATTGTAATTTTTAAGACACTTACTACCTTCAAAGTTGGTTTTAGAAATGATGTTGATACATAATGGTGCTGTCTCATCGGTGCTAGTTCCCCTTACAGATACAGAGGTCAGGTACTCTGTGTCGCCATTGGGTAGTGTTCTTGAAGGGTTTAAGGTGAAGGCACAGGGACTTGCATCGCAGGCAGTCCAAACGCCTTCGGGAGAACCGTCAATACGACGTACAGGGCACTTGGTTTCCCAGTCGTCAAACTTATCAGCATAGCCACATGTAGTATCACCACCACCAAGCTTTTTTACCAGCTCGTCGAAATGAGTCTTAAGATCAATTACCACATCTACAAAAATATATTTAGTTAATGATTATGCAAGTTAATAGAATAAAGTTAATAATTAAAGTTATATACCTTCACAGTTAGCCAAATTTGCTAGTAAGAAAACGAGAAGAAAGTACTTCATCATATCAATAACTGGAAATGTATCTAAATGATTTTGTAATATAAAATCCAAGCTCTCAATTCCAAGCTTATCCAAGCTTTCAATTCATTTCTAACTATAAGCTCAGCATGGACATCTACTCTTTTATATATACAGCTAAATCAGAAAAAATCCAACAATAAACCTTAATTTGAAATCAGATCGATTGAGGTTAATTCACTAATCTTCTCTCTGGTTTTGACATTTAGTGTAAACTGGGTTAATTTCTGGAATTCCAGGCTCATAAATCTAACTTAGTAATCCACCATAGGATTAGCAGCGGTAAAAAATTATGTAGCAAGTAGAGGATGCGAAAGTCGTAAACCATAAGACAAACAGATAATTAAATTCTATTGGGTACTTATGCAGTTAATGATGCTGCAAGTTGGTATTTTGCGACGGAAATTACTTTAGAGATGACACGATGATATTTTATGTGCTAAATATTATGTAACAATTTAGTGTTGTTTGAATCAACTAGGCTGTGACAATTGACATTGTTTTTATGAAGTCTTAAAGCTAGAAAGTGAGGCTTATGAAATTTTTTAATTTATTAATTTTTTTCAGGAGAAGGAGCTAACGAATGACTCAAAGTAAATATTGACATATTGTTTGTTTTAGCAGCACAAGGACGTTAAAATAAACATACCAACTAAAAAAATAATAAATTCTTACAATGCACCTCACAAGTTTCAGGTGAGTACGCAATTTTCATAACTCATTTTAATGACGATTTTTGGGCCCAGTGTAAAACTAAAATAAATACGTACGATAATCGCAAATATTAATATTAGAGCCAATAAGCAAAATTTTATTTTCAATACAGATCAATATTAAATTGATGGAAACGTATCAATAGCAATCAGCAAAAGTCTTCTGGAACTCCAATAATTCCAATATATTTTCTCAGATAGCAAAATCATCACAGAGAGTGCAAAACCACCTGAAATGATTACGTATGCTGTAAAGACATCACTTCCTTTAATTTCTGGTCGTTTCTTAGCTCTTTTGCCAGTTGATTTTGGACAATGTACTAACGTTCCTTTTGCATAGTATAAAGTAAATCTTGCATTTAGTCCACGCTCTATAATCATTATCACTCTAGAAAAAATAACAAAATGAATATCTTATGAAAACTACCTTAAATAAATAAATCAATTGCTAAATTAGTATAACTTGTGATTTAAGGTTTCTTTTAATGGTGAGCCACGTCTTAGAAACATTGCACCCCAAGATGAAGTTGCTGTAGCTTTAAATGAAGAAATAGTTTCACAGAAGAAATTATTGGTGTAATTTTGCCTATGAAAAACTGTGAAAAAACCTTCAGGAAGTGTTATATAGGCAAAAGATTTTGTCACTAGCAATTCCAATGCGTCTTGCACGTCAACATAGGTTTCCTTTTCAATTAGTTGCTTTCCACGTTTCTTATAGACTTCCTGTGCAAAAAAAAAGTATCAAGATCTGATGCTTATTTGGTTATTACAGTGGACTCTGTCTATATAGTGGCTATAATTTATTATAGTAATACATTAACGCTCTCTATAAGGATTTTGCTTTATCTGCCTATAAAGCTCTATAAAACATTTTAGAAAAATTTGTCTTATAGTGCTAATCTCGGCCAGAATGCCACCTTCATTTACTTAGACTTTTCCTTATAGAACAAATAGTCAACTTTAAGCCAAAATGCTGTGTAATAAAATTGAGAAATTAGTTTTAAAGATGTTTAGGTTGGCTTAAGTGACGAGAGCTTTAGGCTAGAAGAGTGCAATTGAGTGAGTAAAGTGAGACTCGATTTGTTTATAGCTCAGTATTCTCATTTGCTCCTATAGCACTAGAGACGTTTATCTATATAGTGGTAAAAATTTCCATAAGATTTTGCTATATAGTCTCTAGAACTATAGACAGAGTCCACTCTTGGAATTATGTTGTCACTCACCTCAATTAAGTAATGAGTAAAAGGCAGCCACTCATCACCCAATAAAACAATTTTAGACTCTTCCAAATCTTTCATAGAATTAATGGGTATAACTTCAGCAGACAATATCGAGACAAGTGTTGCCGAAAAGGCCACAAAGCAAACTAATGACGTCACATAACCAATTAAGAATACCATTCTTATTGATAAAGTAGACGGTGCTATGTACCAGCCTTGTTGACAAATTGCACCAATTGCAAAAATTATAGCTTCATTCTGCAGTGTTTGGTCGGTTTCTGACCAGAGACTCAAGAATTGATATTGAACCCAACAAAATGAAACAAGGCAACAAATTATGATTAGCCAAGTGAAGAAACCAATTATCCATACTAATGTACTGAACGAGCCAAGTAATATGTCTCTGATTGAAGCTAATGGTGGCTGTCGGAAATAAGCGTGGAGTTGTGCTTTAGCTGTTGGATGGAGAAATGTTAATTTTTGCAGGCGATAGTCAACCATTGTGGAAGGGGATATGCCCAGATCTGCTTCTTGGGAAATTATTTGACCACCCATTCCTGTCCATGTGCCATTGACTTTGTCAACCCAACCTGAGCCATTAACTGGAATGTAGCTAAAGTAGAAAATAATTAATTTAATTATTACAAATTGGATTTAGAACAGTGAAGTTTTTATAACGTAATTCTCTCTAGTCTATAAGAGTGACTATCTATAACGGTGACTTTTTGAAGCCTCCCAGCTTAAAGCCTATCTAAATACACTATTCCCACTCTCTTTATAACGGTTCTGTATATAAGAGTACTCTGCCTATAACGGTGTATTTCCAGTCAATTTTAGAAAAATTGACCCTCTCTATAACGGTAATTGAATAAAAGTGACATCTTCAGGCATTTTTACCGTTTTCTGGAGAAAGAGTAGTGAAGGTTCTGGAAAATTGTGCCAGATATCTAAGTAAAGCAACAGTTCAGATCTTTGGCACGTTGAAGCAATTGAAGCCAATGCTGCGACTAAATTTGACTATGTAATTCAGCATTCTTATTGAAAAATGTTCTCCCTATAACGGTTATGCCTCTGATTTGTTCCTAATACCGGTATAGACAGACTCTGTTTATAAGAGTGTTCTGTCTCTAACAGTGGAAAATATTTGGCTCTTAGTCCACCGCTATAGTCAGATTTAACTTTAGTAGAGTTTAGACTAAAGGAATAAAACCGAAAGACTTTTAGCTTTACATTATAAACAGAGTCCACTTGGTAGTCATTTGTAAAGTTAACTTCTTACGTAAAATTCATAGCGAATTGAAGAGCTAATAGGAAATCAAGACACATTCCAGATAGAAATTCCAATTTGCCATTGATAGAATTAAACTGTATTTGAAATCGATAATCAGGATCTTCCTAGCAAATCATTTAAAACAGTTGATTAGTTTTATAAAAACACTGGCTAACTAACTACTAATTTACATAAGCCACAGCTTTGATTGTAGCTCCATAATAATTTTCTCTTCTGCTCGCTTGTGGCAAATAATTAAACATTTCATACATGTCACCTTGACTTAAATTTAAATTCACAACAAATCTAAGGTCGGCCGACTCATTATTCTGAATGCTATAAATCTCCCAAACGTTGAAGTTTTCCTTTTCTTCTTGCTCAATTACAAATGCATTTGAACCAATGTCAAACGTTGGCAGAAAACTCCAATTAAAATTTTGAAAAGGCTCTCCATGTGGCCATAGGTAAAATACGTAAGGGAACCAATAAGTCTTTTCTTCATAGCTAAAATTTCTTAAGAGCTCACTCATCTATAAAGGAAATAACTTAGAAATCTAACAATTTTTAAATATTGAATTATCTTACAGTTTGCATCAGCTCAAAAATAAAACTGGAATTGGCGTTTAAGCTGTCAATAATAAACACCAGTGACTCATTTGGTGCATTGTACAATGTATTTAGTTCATCCTTGAAATCGATAACTGGTAGAACAGCTAAAGAATTGCAGCTCGAATCAATAATTCTACTTTGAATTATATCTTCACTTATATGGAGAATATCATGTGGAGTATTTATCCTGCTAAAACTATTTAGCAATAAACTCTGCTCATTACTTAACCTAAAATAATATTGGAGGCAACAAATAACGAATAAAATGTCCCTGAAATTCATTTAGTTGAAAAGACACTTAACTGAATTCTACATCTTTTACTTGCCAGCCTTAATTTATGGATTTAGTATGCTACAAATATATGCTACACTATTGAGTCTTCCTTAATGGATTGTGAACCACAAGAAGCTACAGTGGCGACTAAATCATAAAACAGTAAGTATATTTTGATTACATTTTAACATAGACCTCATTCAAGTAAGTGTGTTTATATTTGCACAAGCAAAATTTCAGATCATAATGGAGTTACTGTTACAATATAGGCATTGATTTTTTCGGTACAGGTAACAAGTTTGCATTGCAAATGCAAACCAATATGTACACATCATTAACGGCAATTGCTATCTATGACATACCTAAAGAAATTCGCAACATTAGAATAATTTTGTTGTTCCATAGAGAAAGAAGTTTATATAAATAGTTTACGCAAACCTCAAGCTTTGCTGTTGAATTTATTGTATATGAATGAATGTGTAATGGCTTACGTGAAAAAATATTAATAAACTTACAAAGACAAATTGTTGCCTTCAAGCATTTAGTCATTTAGTTCAGAAGTGTAGAAATCTTTTGAGTAGAAATTTATAGTCACTAGAAATTAAAACACAATGCTGTCATTGCGATGATTTTTCTGACGAACGTTGCTGGTTACTTTGAAATGGTCAGGTTAGAGTCACTGATTTCAAACATTTAGAATTTTCTAAGTGGGAATTTATAGTCACTAGAAATTAAAACACAATGCTGTCATTGCGATGATTTTTCTGACGAAGGTTGCTGGTTACTTTGAAATGGTCAGGTTAGAGTCACTGATTTCAAACATTCAGAATTTTCTAAGTGGGAATTTATAGTCACTAGAATACAAATTAAATCGTCTCTCTCAATAAAGGGCGATCATAAATTGTAATTTCTACACGCTTTTTCAACGAAAATAGTAGTCGAGGATTGTCTTGAGATCCCGGTCATTTGTTGATGTCTTAATACCTCTATAAAATATATTTTTAATTTGATCGAATACAGACTGGTATATTATAAACGAATTGTTTTACATCTGATTTAAACAGACGTGTAAATTTTCGGAACTTTTGCTCAGGCGTAGACTACAAATTAGATCGTCTCTCTCATTGAAGGGCGAACATAGATTATAATTTCTACACGCTTTTTCAACGAAAATAGTAGTCGAGGATTGTCTTGAGATCTCGGTCATTTGTAGATGTCTAAATACCTCTATAGAATATATTTTTAATTTGATTGAATACAGACTGGTATATTATAAACGAATTGTTTTACATCTGACTTAAACAGACGTGTAAATTTTCGGAACTTCTGCTCAGGCGTAGAATAAGAATTAAAGCGTCTCTCTCAATTGAAGTCGATCATAAATTGTAATTTCTACACGCTTTTTCAACGAAAATGGTAGTCGACGATTGTCTTGAGATATCGCTCATTTGTAG
>VCNE01001931.1:0-12433 GCA_009869805.1 Oncopodura yosiiana
GTAAACGCAATTTTTAATGTAGATAATTATATTATGCATATATGAAGTAATGAATTTTTATGTTTTAGAAACAAGGAATTGTCTGCAAAAGGGTTTGGAGAAGACAACGAAGAGACTATTCTCAAAATGTTTGAGAGAGAACACAATGTAAGTTATAACATGAAATTATACTATGAAAATATGATGATGCATGAATATGAATTCATATGTTTCAATTTTATACAGGTCGTTTTAGAAAGAGTCCCTCACAAAACTTGGAGAAGAGCATATCAATTACGTAATGGGTCAACTATTGATGTCCATGGAAAAACGGATGGATTTCTGAAAGACAAGTATGTAGTTGAAGCAAAGACTGTCAATACTGAGTGGAGATGGAAACAACTAATGAGCAAACCAACAAAAGTAGCTCCTGCTAGACTACGTATTACAAATGAAGGTTACAATGGTGCGGTTCGCGAACTTCTTAAGGCAATGTATATATGTATATAGAGTAGAATTAGGTTACATGTGTATTTTGTATGAAAAGAAATTGCACACATTCCCAATAAAATGAGACAAACAATACAACACATTCTTTGATGCTTATATAAATGAAACTTATTGTATAAAAAGTAGATTATCCTAATAAAAAATTTCCTTCCAGGAATTTCATATTGTTGCAACAGATAGTGGAGGTTTACAAGCAGCTGCTGAATTATCATTAAGTGTAAGACAAAGACAAAAATCAAGAAATTGGAATCATTATTTTACTTTACAATTTGGTAAAGTAGCACAAAATAATGTTGAGCCTGCTGTATGGGCTGGTGAAATAATAACAAAACTTGAGAAATTTCTTAGAAATAATATACCTTCATCAGTTACAGAAAATGATTTAATACTTGTTAAAATGAATTATGAATATCCATATGAAATTACATGGGTCAATGAAACATTAGTTGCTACTAATCGTTGTCCAGTTGAAGATTTAGCTGATATTTATAATGCTTTATCAGATGGATCAGAAGGAATCCCAACAGTTGCTCTTGTAAGAAATTTAAGACCAATATTTAATCCAGAAAGAATCTCAATTAAATTTCCAACATCATCAGCAATGTGTGATTCTACACATTTAAATTCAGTTGTTAATTCTAAATCAATTTCTTCTTCTTCTACTGGTAGTACTGGAGGAAAACCACATTCTAGACCTGAAGCTACTAGATCACCAACAGTTGTTCGTGATGAAAATTATCCACCAACTATTAAGAATCCAATTGATCGTCTAAATTGTACAATTGGTCAATATTTTATTTATAAAATTAAACCAGATTTTTGTTATGATCCAGAGGATGGAGAGACTCGTTTCTTAAGATTGAAACTTAAAACTTTAGATATGATTGATGTAAGCGAAGATCATTGGTTACAATTTGATATAAAAAATCAAGAATTTTTTGGTCTACCTATGGATAGAGATGAAGGAAGAAGTGAATTAACACTCTCATGTGAAGATTCAGGTGGAAAATCAGCACGAGATGTATTAGAATTATTTGTTGGACAAAGAGACCCACCTTCATCATCTTACAATGCAGAATTTTCACTTCATTTTAAAAGTATTCCTTTTAATCCAACAACAATAAGAAAATTTATTGAAAGACTAGCTACATCATTAGGAGATTTTCCAAATTTACAAAATATAATTGTTAAAGAGTATTCAGAATCAAATTCATTTGTACATTTCAAATGGTTTAATCACTCAAATCCATCAAATGAATTTGCAATAACTGAAATAAGAAAAATTCTACTAAGTAATGAAGGACCACCAAATAAAAAATTGATTGAAGATTTTGCACCAGAATTTAATTTGACTGTTGGAAGTGTTGTACCAAAAGGACGTTTACTTGGTGCAGATACACCAATACATTTTGATAAAGATTTTGAAACTTCTTCTTCACCTCATCGTCCTAATAGTAATCATGATGATTTTGATGATTTTACAACTGGAACTATTGATATTGATCCATACTCAGCTTATTTAATAACATATATTATTCCTTCAGTTCTTATTGCTGTTATGATTCTTTTGGCACTTATTATTGCTTGTCTTCTTGCTCGTAAAAATAAATCTATACCACTTACATCTACAGAAGAAGAAAGGAAAAATTTCATCAAAAAAGGTGTGCCAGTTATATTTCAAGATGAATTGGAAGAACAAGAAACAAAAAGAGCTGCTGCAGCTGCTCTTGGAACTAGTAGCAGTGGTAGTGGTGGAAGACATATTCCAAGTGCACCAGGATCAACAACTTCAGGCACTGGACCTCGTCTTGGTTATGGTTTTGATGGTAATAATAATAAGCAGAGAAAACATATATATTTAATGTAAAATTATAATACATTTAATTAATAATTATAGATGGAAGCAGCCATAGATCTAAATCACCAGCAATTATAAGAGATGAAAGAACTCCACTTCCACCAGAGTATCAACCAAGAGGACATACTCCAATACAACATAGTCAACATCCACAATATCATCATTCTCATCATCATCAACATCATCCTCCACCACATCATTTTAATCAACAACATTTATTGGATAATCAACCAAGCTATCAACCACCACCAGCACTAATTCCACAACAACAACGTCCTTTACATGCTGGCTATAGTCACCGTCATAGTCATAACAATCGACCCGGAATGATGTCTGCTGGACCTACTAATATTGGTGGAGGACAAACTCATTATCAACAACAATTTCGAAAACCACCACCTTATGTTCCACCTTAATACATAGAAGACTTATATAAAAGAAAGAAAAACTAACTCATTTTGTTCCATTGTTAGTTTTTTAGTCCATACCTCTAATCTTCCTCTCTTCCTTTTAAATGTAATTAAGATTTCATTATTTATCGGTCTCATTTTTTTCTATTGATTTATTTGTATATATAATTTTAACCCTTACTACAACTAATACAGAAGAAGCTCTGAAAAACGCATTTACATTTTCCAAAAATTTACATCTTACTGTAACTTTAGGTCTTTAGAAATAAATAGAACTCAACAGGCAGACTAAACTAAAACTTATATATACAAGACTATAGATTTTACAACCAGTACTTTACTGTTAGTTTTTAGTTAGTAATCAATCAATCACACGCTTAACATATTTACAGTATGTATGTACTAGTAGGACGAAAATGACATGGAAAAGATAAACATATTGTCACTTACAACATCCAGTTGTTGTACTAGAGAAAAGTATGACCATGACGTAAAAGAGCAGCTCTTGTGCAAAAGAAAGCTGTTGTAATTAATACTTAGCATATCTCTTATTGGTATACTGCAGCTATACTTATAATTACTCTTTTAGAGAGAACTGAAAACTACTGACTTTTACACACTATTAAACTTATGGTTGTTTGTTACCATTTTATTACCAATGATATCTCGAACGTCGCCATATTAGGTTATTTAATATACTAGTTCCAGTTACGTAATAGAACAGTATCACAACAAGTTTTCTCTCTTCCGGTGAAAGCAAAATATATACATGTCTCGCCGTGGTATTATTATAAATGTACATATACATACATATATATAATATATAAGAAACCTGTAGACTTTTAGAGTATTATATTAATTGTTGTTAACATTATTATTAAATGTTCAAAATGAACAAAAAAACTCCTTGTGTTAATTAACTAAAACTGTGTTAGTGCAATGTAATGTGTAATAATTCAACTTGTAAATTGTAACTTATTGCTGCTATATTACTACTATATAGTTTAGTTTATAAGTGCATTAATGAAGTCATTTAAGTTAGTGCCACTGCCATATTAGAAAAAATGTACTATGCCTTCCTCTATAAAACTGCTAGAAAGAAAAAAAACATATGAGATTTTTTTTGTAATTTGAAATACATTGCAATTTATAGGCCTTATAATAGACATTTGTTATATTTGTTTTTGTTACTTTGTAAAAAAATAATATTAGTGATATAATATACACAAATGCGGCTTAGATAATAATAATACTATAGTGTAGTTAATATTTAATGCAAACAAAATGTTGAGTTTTTATGTGAAATAATGAAAAGCAATAAAAAAAACAATTGATTTTTAACCATAAAATTTTGATATATAGCATTTATTTCCTTTTTTGTGATTTTAAAATGATTAATTCATATAATAATTTATTTTCAATAATATAATAATATATTTCTTTTCATGTGCAGTATTCAGTATTTTATATTTTTCTTAGTCTGAGCCACACAATTTAGTAACAAAGTCATCAAATTCTACGATACTTGACTCAAATGTCTGAAGTTCTTTTGCAAATTGTTCTTCTTTATTCTTGCTATTGACAGAAGTAGTCCCTTTGCTGCTATCTGTAACAGTAGTTTCATCTCCAGTAGGCGAATCATCCGTTTTGGAAAGAAAGCTCGTCAACACTTTAGGTGCTTGTTGACATTCATGGAAAAATTGTATAGGGTCACTTGTCATATCTACTGTTACAAATGGAGTTTTCTGTTGATGTAAGAAAAAAATAATATAATATTAGAAATTGATTCAACTCAATAATCAAAAGAATACAAATATATATATGTACTACTTACCAAATCAACCATTATAAAGTCACTATCATTAGTGGAAATAGTAGACATTGCTTGTCTTTCATTATTAGCTTTAGATAAAGAAGTTTGAGCTCCTTGTCCAACAGGAAGTGACATTGGGCCACTTCCTCTATCAGTATCATTTGTTGCTCCTCCTCCTCCTCCAGTAGTAGAAGAGGTTGAAGCTACTTCTTTAGTTGTTGTCAGTCTCTCATCACTCTTTTTTCTATTTTCTTTTTCAAGTGCTTTAAATCTTGTGGAATTTTTAAGTAAATTAGCAAAAGGAATTTCTTCTTGTTCTCCAATATCGTCATCTTTAAATAATGGCTCAGAAGAAGCAAATGCTCCTTTTACTGTATGATGTTGTTGTTTTGGAGAATTATTAATTTTATTATTAAATTCATCACTTTCGCCATTGTTGCTATTATTATCTGAATTATTACGAGGACCCCCACTTCCCAATGTTGGTGATTTATTTGATCGAGGTGATTGTTGTTGCTGTTGTTGTCCATAATTATTATATTCTCCATAATGATCTGATTTTATTAATAAATCTTTTTGTTTATAACGAAATCTCATATGAGGTGATTGATTATCAATTACACCAAGTGCATCTTCATCACTAGAAGATATTAATTCAAGCTTGGTTCTATAACCAAATTCAACACCAACAGTACCATAAGGTGTACCCACTTTTCCCAATTTTACTAATTTAAAAGCATCTCCAAGTTCTTTGGCATAATCGAGTATTCCATTTGCGAGATTTCCACTACCACCATTTTGTGGTGTTGTTGCCAAATAAATATTATATGAAATGATATAGTCAGTAGAAGAATCCAAATCTTCATGTACTGCTGTTCCTACTCCTCCTCCTCCGCCTCTTTCTTCATCTTGTTCAGCACATTGAAAACTAGAACTTCCTAATCTTCTACATAATTTATAAGCAGGTAAAACTCTTGTAACACTTAATAAACTTTTCAATAACAAACTAAGACGATTGTACATAGTAAATGAAATTCTCATAGAAGAATCAATTTCCAATTGATTGAAATAAATGGTCCATAATTCTAATGTTTGTGATTTTGACGGAGAGGCTGTATTTGTTGTTGGAGAAGAAGATGAGGAATTTGACTTTAAATTGATTTCAACAATTACAGGAGGACGATGCATAGATGAGCATGGGAAATTATTTGGAGATGGTGAAGAAGAAGGACTAATATTTGGAGGACTACAGCCACCACCACCACCTTCATTATTAATATTGTTATTATTTGCAGTTTGATTATTTTGTTGTGCTTGTAATAAAACTTTTTTTGACAAGTTTAAAATATCATCATTATCTTCAATGGCCAGATTAAACTGTAATTAAAAAAAGAAAGAAAGGATTAATACTAATACATATATATATAGAAAACTTTCTCTTGTTTATCTTCTTACCCAATCTGTCCCATTTGATACAGGTTTTGAAGTACACTTTCTCCTTTCTCTAACAGCTCCAGTTAAATTATTAGCTGATCTTGATTGTACAATAATTTGAATTGATTTTAATGTGAAAAATTTCACATATCTATCCAAATCAGACTTTTCATTTCCTAATGCTGCCAATGTAGCTCCACTACTTCCACTTGTTCCACTACTACCACTACCATTTGATTCAACCATCGATGTCATTTTGTCAACTATATATAAATTATATTATTATATTAAGTAAGACTACTAGCTATTTCTGTTGGTGGAATTCTTAAATTGATGTGCCATTAGTCACTTTACTATTTCTTGACAAAGTACAATACAAATAAAAGTAGTTTTATAGAGTTACACAAACTTGACCTTCAACCTGCCAATTATATACTATAGTACCTCACAAAACTCTTGCACACATCAGAATTGATAATATGTTGAACTAATCGATACAACAAGATATTTCTTTATCAACTAATATAAGGTTTATGTTTTTGATAATGTTGTTGTTGTTGTACAGCTGCTAGTATTATTAGTACTGTTGACATTTTGATCTTTCACATATTCATTTAATAACAAGTCGGTGCTCATTTGCAATCTTGACTTGATAGAGATGCAAGATTATCTTTGATGGCCAACTATTACGTGATGAAAGTACAGTTAGATTTCACTTAAAGTTAACTAACTTGCCATTTACTTACAAAACAGTTTGTTAACTTATACACAAGTAATTAAGGTTGGATTACGTGTACTAAGTTAACTAAAATAAAAATATAGCGGGAAATTAATGTAAAAACTGGCTAAAAAACCATTTGCTTTTCTTTAATGATTTTATATTCATAAAATATTAGTTAATTTAAAAGATTTCACAATCAGAATTGAATCAATTGATGATACTCTTTTCACCGAAATATGCGACGTGATCTTCAGCAAGTAAAAATAAGTTCCGTGTTCGACATATTTCTGCCCATATGAATTTTTCTCTATATAAGATTACTTGAGCATCGACTGCAACAGAGCTAGGGGAAAAACTATAAAATTCATTCTCATGTTTTAGTAGTAGAATTTATGATTTTCAAATACTGATTACAAAATTTTGACTTCAATGTAATTGAATATTAAATATGAAATGTCATCTTAATGCTTTTTTATAGGATAAATTAATGAAATTAAGACAAATTGTCAATTCTCATATCATGAAAATGATAACAAAAAAGTGAACAAAGTCTTTTTGCATGCAACACATTGATAAAATATTTGCGGGAAAGTAGTAAAACTTTGAAGAATGAGAAACTACGTGGAAATGTTGCAAATTACATTTTTGTGAAATTTTATCAAAATTGCCAAAAAAATGATTGGATTTGTACAGTGACAGTTCATTTTATAACATCTTAAAGACTGTGACAAGTTAGTTTGTCATTAAAATGGTAAAATAACATTTAAAACATTGTTATATTTGTATCTGAGAAACATCTGTGGCATATGTAAAATAATCAACTTTGCATTTTTATAATTTGCAGTCACTCAAAGATTATTTAAAATCTGAATTGACACGCAATTCATTGCTAGAATTGGAAGAATCAGAAAGATATGCTGTTAGAAGAGAGCGAGTAAGTGTTTTTAATAAATATCTTGTTTATTAATTGTGTTTTAATTAATTACTTTTCTTTTCTCTTGCACAGATGTATCAATTTCTCAGTATACCACCAGAACTTGAGAAATTAATGGGATATGGATTCTTTCAATGTGCAGATGCATTTTTATACTTATTTACATTCCTTCCTCTAAGATGTCTTCTAGCACTTTATAGTTATTTTCTGTATCAAATAAGTGAAATAATTAGTTATATTACCGGTTCAATTACTAAAAGACTATTTTCTTCACCATCATCAGCGACAGCAACAGCCACAAATACTACTACAACTCCAATGCAACAAGAGTCAACTACAACAAAACAACCACCAACATCTCTTCAGTCACCAAATACATTTTCATTTAGAAGCTTACTACTAGGTACAAGTAACAAAAGCAGAAGACATAGTAAAAATCTCAAGATATTAGAAAGATGTGATATTCTTAAATTAGTAGTATTGCTAGTCAATGTGTATATATTTTCTTATATTGATACAAGTGTTCTTTATCATATGGTAAAAAGTCAATCAGTGATCAAATTATATATTTTCTATAATATGTTAGAAGTTGGAGATCGACTTGTTGCATCATTTGTGCAAGACAGTTTAGATGCATTATTTGTTACTGCAACTGAAAGAAAGAAAACATTATCATTTGGAAAATTTTCATCATCAATTTCTCCTTCTTCTGAAGCAAAATTAAGTGTTTCAGTTCATTTACTAATAGCAATAGGAGGTGTATTTATTCATTCATTAGTAATTTTGCTTCAAGGAACAACGCTTAGTGTTGCTATTAATGCAAGTAATCGTGCACTTTTAACAGTGATAATGTCAAATAACTTTGTTGAACTTAAAGGAGCAGTATTTAAAAAGTTTGACAAGTTTAATTTATTTCAGGTAAACTGTAATAATTACATTACTTGAAAAGAAATAATTGGAATTAATTAGTGTCTCATTCTTATTATTTGTTTTTTTTTGCAGGTATCTTGTAGTGATATACGTGAAAGATTTCATTTGTGTGTTCTTCTTCTTATTGTATGTTTACAAACAATGAGAGAATACTCATGGGAAAGAATCAAGATTCTGGGTTTTATTTCCTGACTGTATGATGGTTCTTATAGCAGAAATTGGAGTTGATTGGCTCAAACATGCATTCATTACAAGATTTAATGAAATACCTTGTGATGTATATCATGAATATACTTTAGGATTAGCTTATGACTTGGCTCAAGTATGTAGATATCCTTCAACATAAATATTTGATCATATATACTTACTAATATAAATTTCATTTACAGACAAAACAACAAAGAAATCGTAATTTTTCTGATCATTCTGACATGGTTGGTAGAAGACTGGGCTTTGTTCCTATACCTTTAGCAATTGTACTTATTAGAACTGTTCTCAAATCAAGTTTTTCTATATCAATTAATCCAATTACAGTTAGTACATCAACTTCTTCTTCTTCTTCAGCTACAAACTTTACAACTGATGGAAATAATGGATATGATTTATTACCACCAATTAGTACAATAATTCTTGTAACATTAGGATTTATTGCATTAGCTACATTTCGACTTTTAAACTCAATAATTTTATTAGGAAAAGCTTGTGATCTCATTGACCAACATGTAGCAACAACAACAACTAAAACAGAAGTTAAATCACCAATTCATCATCATCATCATCAGCAGCAAAATGGTATCAAATTACCAGTATGGGATCCAAATATTACACCAAAACGAGAGTGTAAAAAGTCTTTTGATCCATCTACTCCTAATTATTCTGCTACACCTTATACTCCACAAGCATCTAGTGGAGTTTTTACTGATTTAAGTTTTAATTCACCTTATCAATCATCATCGACAACAACATCCAGAAGAAATTCTTATAATCCAAGTCCAATGACATTTATGACACCATCTCCATCAGGATTTCAATTTGGAGGCGAACCAAGCAAAAGAATTAAAGTAGAAATTACAGATACAGATGCAATGAATCAAAATGAGGATAATAATACATTCAACACTCCTTCTAGTCCATTATCAATGACTTTTACTTCACCGTCACCATCAGAGCAATTTGGAGCAACATGTAGTAGTAGCGGTGAATGGAAAACAAGAGATGGAATTGAAGTTGAAATTAGAGAGACACATCTAGATTCTGGATTAAGAAGACGAGTTGGTTTCATCAGAGATGTTTTTGTAAGTCAAATATTAGAATGTAAAAGTATTATGTCATTTATTAAAATATTTTTATTTCAGAGAAAGGACTTGAAGCGAAATAAGAAACGGTTTCTTGCTAAGCCATACTGGAATTAATAAAACTGTCTCATATTCATATTCCAAATTCCGATATATATTATACGTGAGCACTGGCTGCATAATATAAGGAAATATATTTTTATTGTTAAACTTGCAGCAGTAGATGGTAGCTTCATATAACTAACCAACTCTGAAGTTCTGAGTCTGAACTCCCCACAGAAGAAGTAAAAAAGTAATACTTTACTTCTCTATTACATAGTATACATTCTATATTATTGTACGTATATATATATACTTATATTACTTTCCGATTATTTCCGAGAAGGACTATATCTGGAATAAGAGGATGTATTATTATTATATAAACCAGACGAATAAAACAAGCAATAATAGCAGGAAAACCTAATTTCCTGTAAAAATTCCCTTGTTATTGCTCTATAAATTTTAGACTTGAAAAAATATCGTTTCTTAAAAATTTGACAGTTGGCCTAGCAGAAGCATATGTACTGAGAGTTAGAGTATTCCAGCAGTATACTAGTGATACATTTTAATAACAGCAACAGTATTAGCAGAAACCAACAAATCTTTACACTTTAGAGACAAGACTTTATAGTATATTTAGTTTAATGGTCAGTCAGTGCACATCATGAAGCATATATACAGTTAATTAGCATTTATACAATGAAATTTTCAAGGCTATATTGCTACAAACTACTGGCACATCATATACCATAAGACAAAAAACGCCAAAAGAGATTGTATATATTGAGTTTCTTTTTTTTTAAAAAAAAAAAGTTATATAATAATTATTGAGACATAAAGATGGCTTTCCATGGATTTCTTGACTTTTTTCAAAAAGAGAAGACTTTTAGACCAAGAAAAAAATTTGAACCAGGCACATTACGATATGGACTTCACAAAGGTATATATATTTCTTAATGAGTATTATTATTAGTTTAAATCAACTGTTTCTATAAATGTATATATTTTTACTTTTTTTATAGCTGCTCAAGCTAGTTTATCTAGTGGTATAAATTTGGCTGAGGCTGTAAAATTACCTCATGATGAGGTATATACTTTATTCTAAATATGTTATATTGCAGGAGTTTTTTGGAATATTAACAAATATTTTCTTTTACAGGCAGTGCAAGATTGGGTTGCCGTACATGGTAAATAAAAATATATGATATATGAAGAAGGAAGATAACACTTGTGCAAAAAATAATAAAGTCCGTTATCTACTTTGTTTGCAAATATTAAAAACATTTATATATTTGCTTAACTAAGTGATAACTGATGTGCAGTAGTAAATAAAGTAAAATACAATGTTATGCACAAGTGTTCGTTTTTACATCATAAATACCTTTACTTACTATGTACACACAAAATGTATTCTACATTTTTTCCTCTTTTACAGTGGTCGACTTTTTCAATAGAGTGAATCTTATTTATGGGTAAACTTAGAAAAATTAATGTCATGTGACTGCAATTTCTAATGAACTTTTCTTTACAGAACCGTATGTGATTACTGCAGCGAAAAGTCATGTCCAACAATGAGTGGAGGGCCCAGATATGAGTAAGGAAGAAATATATTTCATAACACTGCGGCTAGCAGTTAGAATCTTTAGAATCATATAATTTACTTTATTTTGATCTAGATATTTATGGGCAGATCCTTCTACTCCAGGCAAGTATATTTTTTGGAAACTTTTATTAGAGATATCCTATTTAATTAATAGTTGTCATTCATTATTTTCTACATCATTTTAGAATATAAGAAACCAACTCAATTGCCAGCCCCAAAATATGTCTCATTATTGATGGATTGGATAGAAAGCCAAATTAACAATGAAAAAATATTTCCAACTAGTACAGATTCTCCTTTTCCAAAAAATTTTCTATCAGTCTGCCGAAAGATTCTAACTCGACTATTTCGTGTGTTTGTTCACGTATACATTCATCACTTTGACAGAATTGTTGCATTAGGAGCTGTAAGTTATATATAGATCTAGTTATAAAGAT
The DNA here is from genome assembly GCA_009869805.1 of Oncopodura yosiiana. Taxonomy (NCBI): domain Eukaryota; kingdom Metazoa; phylum Arthropoda; class Collembola; order Entomobryomorpha; family Oncopoduridae; genus Oncopodura; species Oncopodura yosiiana. The sequence goes on from VCNE01001931.1 coordinate 11,967, forward strand.
TTAAAAATTATCATTTACTATAAAAGCTTTCTTATCTTTCGTTTTCAGGAAGCACATGTAAATACATGCTACAAACATTTTTACTATTTTGTGATGGAGTTTAACCTCATTAGCTCAAAGGAATTGGAGCCTCTGAAAGAAATGACAGAAAGAATATGCCCAGCTACAATTTCACAACAAACACATCCAACGTCAACAGTAACAATAAGTCAAGCTCAGAATTCTTCATCAACCAATACAAATACTTCTACAATGATTAATAATTCTTCTAGTCAACAACAGCAACAACAAACGTCTTCATAAACATCACATTTATGTTTTATTTTAAAAGTTTTAATTTTTAATTTCTTCTTTTTTTTAAATTCAAACATGGTATGTATGCTAAAAGGAATGATAACATTTACATAGTATAAATATAAAGCAAAAAAAAAAGAATAATTATATTGTGTCTAGTGCCTCTGCAAAAT
>VCNE01001932.1:0-11617 GCA_009869805.1 Oncopodura yosiiana
TGTCATAAGGCTCTTAAGCCACGTGACCTTCGATATAAAATTTATGCAATTGATTGGCTTTTCTCCTGCTATAGTTTTTATGCTTTTAAATCATTGGCATGGCTTAAAAAGAAGCTTAGAGATTCTATAGAAAAAGAGATATGGAGACGACATTGAATAGTTTGTTTATACCATTTTTCTGCAAGATGAAGGAAAATGCATAGAATAGAAGAGGTGAGATTTTGTTGTTGGGATCTAATCTCTTACATAGGAATTTTGCGGCTCTTGCTGCAAAGGAAGAGAACAAGTGTTGTATATAGCAAAAGATTTGCGGTGGATGTGAAGCATTGAGAAGGATTGGAGCTTCTTCTTCTTCTCTTCATGCAGTTTGAAAGAACGTTAACCTTCGGTCGTTACTCCTTTCCCATTTGCTATGCTAAGAAAAATTTTTCTACCATCACTTTACTATATACAATATCTTCCGTTTCTTTAAGCTATACTCTCTTTTGAATCACCTAATAAATGAGTTACAAAAACTATTTCATTTCGCAACAATGATTCAACAAACGCTCGCTTTGTATATTCTTCATCATGAGATCCTAGCAATTTTCAGTTTCCCTTTCAGGATCTTTATACAACGTCTTCCTTATTATTGATTGCATTATTTCTACCGTAAAACTTGAGTAGTAGCCCAAAGCTTTAAGAAAGAGAGAGATTTGAACTAGAGAGAGTTGCTGGAACTCACCTACAGCCTTTTATAACTTTGGCATGAGTCGCAGAATGGGAGCTATTGACTCACATTGAAGAGAGTGTGAGTTAGCGAGTGACTCTCTAACTCACACCACTCTCAATCACAAATTACTAACTACTACACACTCTTAGCTTAAAAAAATTACAACTCTCCGGCTTACTGCTAAAGTTTTACGGTATTTAATGTAATTGTGGCCAAGTTCATTATAAAGATAGGAGCCGGACTCACATAGAAAAACTGGAGAGCCTATAAGCTCTTTTTTGCCATGTGAGTTTCTATAGGAGTCATATGAGCCGTCATCATTGATCTATTCAAGTAGTTTATTTATCATAGCTTCATTCTCTTGCAGAAAGCAACAGTAGAGACTCTTGTTCTCTTTAATGTAGCTTGAAATTGCTACTTTTTTTATAACACAGGGCAGAAAAGCAAACAACTTTTGACTCAGCTAATTTAGTGCTCAACAACTAATCCACTTTTTATACCATTTCTCCATGAGCTTGCAACTTTTTCCAGAGAGACTCACACCACAGAGATAATGGACTCTTGACTTCATACGTCGTATATGAACTCCTAACATAAGAGTCCCATAAGAATTTCAATAGCGACAAAAAAAAGTTAATAGAGTAATTTTTTTAGTATTGCATACCCTATGAATTTATTATAGATAGCTATTATGAATTATCATATTGTTGAAGAGAATCAAATTTTTACCAAATGTAAAGTTCATCACGAACAAAATGAAAAAAGAGCTAACAGTATTTTCTTCAACCCCTTTCAGTTGAGTTGCCAAAAAACTTGAGTCCACACGCATCTCTTAAGGGGAAGAGTTTTTTAAGGAAGTAAAGTATATAGAAAAGTATCTTATGAAGAAAGTGATGAAGATGAGAACTCACTTTCCGTTACTCTCATTTGGTTGTTCAAAAAATCTTATAGTGGACTTTATGCTAGCCACAATTTCTATGGGAACTTCATTTCAAAAGAGAAGTAACGGAGGAATTCGGAAATCTGATGAGAGATTCATGTTGGTGATGATGAAAAGAAGGGATTTACAGCTTTAGCCACACAATTTCATACGTGATGTGAAGAAGAATAAAAACATTTTTACAACCATAGTAAGAGTATGAGAAATATATTATGATGACATAAAATAGCATTTGATAACTTAAATTCTGCGACGAGCTTTTTTTATTGCTGAAAAAGCGCACGTAGCATTGAAACATGAAGAAAATGCAATAAGACACATTTTTAAGTGTGAGACTTTATGTCATGACACTGACATTAGTTTTTTTTGCAATAACTGTTGACGTGCTATAAAGTGAGGAGATTATTATTCTCTAAAGCACAGGGTGGTCTCTTCTCTTCTCATCTTTAAACTGAAAAGCTGCAAGGCATGAAAAAAGAGTTTTGGAGCAAAAGACATGACAAGACAGAACAGAATTATGCTAATTTGAAAAGACAAGTGTGCTCTGAAGAATTTTCTGCAAGGGAATCATTTTAATGCAGAAATTATCTAATAATAGAGCTTTGGGTTAAAAGGTTAGGCATTCAGATACAATTGTATTTTATAAAGAAATTTTTGAGTCTTTGAACGCAATTGCATTTACAATGGTTAGGTTTTCAGATACAATTGTATTTTTGGGAAATTAAGAGTCGCCAGTTAAAGAGAATGAATCTAAGCTTGTGACATTGCTTAAGGGATTTTTTATGGTCTTGAGCTACAATTGTAATTAATTCCCTACAGTCTCTCTCTATGGCACTCGTCCTCAGAGTCTTAAGCTATAGCTATACCTTTACTTAACACTTTAAGGGTCGGAAGTTAGTGAGCCATGTTGAGTGAATGGCTGGAGAGAGAGCCAATTTAAATGGCAGAGGTTCATTTGATCAGAGTTTGGAAGAGGCTACGAAAGTTTTAGATCAGAGCTGAGTCTTCTAAGCCTCTATAAAGAGAATATTCCCTTGTATAGTGTAGGTTTTTGAGTCGAGAGTCATGAGAATTGCATACAGCATTCTTTTTCCTGTGATCTGTTCCGCCAAAGTAATAGAAAAAAAGGTTTAGCTCGTGAGGCGACGTTGGTGCAAATATTTGCAACAAGTAGTCTATATGTATGACGACTCAACAAAGTTTTCCTTTCACTTAAGCCACAGCAACGACATTTGTTTTTCCCATTATTACTTCATTCTTTTTCTTATGTATAAGGTGCAATACCTTTACAAATTGCTCCAAAGACTTTCAGTTCATTTTGTGGGCATTAGATAAAAGACGATACGAGATAGACAACTGACTTTTGACTCGTCCTTCTACATTCTCTTAGAAATTAATGGGCGACACTCTTATGCTATGATATATCCAACCAAGAATCACTTTGCATATCATGATATAAGCTAGTCGATAGATTAGACAAAAAAGTTGAAGAGAATGTTATCTTCAGGCCATTTTGGTCCTCGTTCCTTTTGCTTTTATATACTTTGAGTGCCAAGAGGAGAAAAACGGAAATATACTACCCTGCTCATTATATACGTAGACTAATGGCCTTAGCCACAAGTGATTTAAATACCTGCATCACTCTAAGCGTCTTCTTATAACAAATTTTAATTACTCAGGCAAGACTTATGTAATACTAATATACAACAGGCGGATCACCAAATATTTACTTCATAAGCATTAAAATGTATGTATGTATACATGAAGGTTGTTTTAAAATTTGTAAATATGAGTAGAGTTATGTGGACTAGTAGAAAAAAAATATTTTAGAGTGATATATGAGAGAAATGAAAAGACACCGTTAGTTGTACAGTGCTCGGATTATTAGCTATTATATTCAAAAATATGAACACGCTAGTCTATATAGTAGTCAATACGTTATATACAAATTATGGATGATACCGTAAAACTTGTAATAGTAGGCTGGCTTTAATAAAAAAAACATTTACTTTTTAACATGGGGTTAAATGGAGACCTCAGTTTAATATAAAACCTTAGGCTACTCTAATAAAAAAACCTTTACTTTTAACATGGGGTTAAATAGAGGCCTCAGTATAATAGAAGCTTAGGCTACTAACTCTAATAAAAAAACCCTTGCCTTTTAACATGGGGTTAAATGAAGGCCTCAGTTTAATCGAAGCTTAAGCTAATAAATCTAATAAAAAACCCTTGAACTTAACATGGGATTAAATGGAGGCCTCAGTTTAGTTAGAAGCTTATGCTACTCTAATAAAAAAAACCCTTTACTTTTTAACATGGGGTTAAATAGAGGCCTCATTTAATTTATTTAGAAGCTTATGCTACTCTAATAAAAAAAACCCTTTACTTTTTAACATGGAGTTAAATAGAGGCCTCAGCTTAATATATAGACACTTATGCTACTCCAATAAAAAAAACCCTTGACTTTTTAACATGGGGTTAAATAGAGGCCTCACTTAATTCTATACTCTTAAAAGCTCGCTTATTAAGTTTTTACGGTAGTTAAACCCTGCAGCAAAAATGACAAGAGCTCTTCTTAGCTAATAAAGGAAGTAGTGAATCCCAAAGAGTATTGCAGTGAAGAATTGATGATTGCTTGATTATACTTATATTGAGGAAGGTGCCTTATTTGGGAAAAGATCTCACTTTTATTATTGACGACTCGTGTCCTGTCCTATTAATTCGCATTCCTATACAAGATGAGCTACTGAATCAAATTTCAAGTGTTTCTCTAAACTTCTATATATTTCCTTATAGAAGCTATAGAAGCTCTACAGTAAAAAGAAGATGCTAAGACTAATATTGACTTAAAGGGTGACGCTTGTTAGAGAAGTAAAAGTATTTTTTTCATATCTGACTAACTCTGCGCTATGTATTTACTTATAGTGTGAAATGAATTTCCCTTTTTCCATATTGGACTACTCTGACCTCATTTTTCACAGCTCTGCTCTTACCCCATTACTTTCCGAATCACGACTATCAAAACTCTTAACGAACAACGTTTCATAAAGTAGCTACATAATATATATATACAAGCTTCATTTGCTACTATAATGCTTATAGAGCCAAGCCTATATTATAAACAATATGTTAAATGTTTTTACGCACAATTCTTAATTTATAAATTGTTTACACTTGCTTTTTTTACTATAGATATCGACGAATGTCAAAATCCTGAGTTACGAGCCAAGTGAGTTGCATTTTTGATACTTTAATTAATTTCTTCATTTTACATAATATAATTATGTAAACGCGAGATATTAATTTTGATGAATTTAATTTACAGATGCGTGCAAAATGCTGAGTGTTGTAATTTACCTGCTCATTATGTTTGCAAGTGTCTACCAGGATTTGAGGGCGATGGAGAAGTTGAGTGTCGAGGTAAGCTTAAAAAACTCTTTAAATTTAATTATAATTAGCCACTGGAATCCAGCAATTAAAATTTCATTAGTTAACGAGACTTAGAAGCTCTAAGATTTAAAGAATTCAAATCAATATCTGATCTTAATTTACAATTAAGCCATTAGTACATAAGTAGCTCACACAACGTGAGTTACGTAACATTGTAAAAGCAATAGTCATCACTATAGTTGAGTACAGTGATCAATCAGTGACATATGAAATAAATTTCATGCTGTCTATCTCTCTCTATAGAGTCATGACTTAAGTATACAACATTGCGCCACCCTCTTCATCACCAATTCACTTTTAGTTTAATAATTAACTCTCATCTCAACAATACTTCAAGAAGGGCAGGGCACATTCTTTTAATATAGCAATTTATCACACTTGTTCAGACTATATAGAAAAGCTATATAGAATCTGAGCTTAGGACTTTTTTAAACATATTTTGACATGACAGCCAAATTGCAACACTCTGGAATGACACAGTGTAAAAATAAATGTTGAGCTATTTTTACTTAGTTGATTGATGAATGCACTTTACTATACTTATTCCCACGAGAGTAATCTAAAGAGAGTTGGGTTCTCATTAAGGTGAGAGACCCCTATATAAGTCATATGTACGTTGGTCATTTGTATTTTGTAATTGAGAATAGGAATGTTGTGAATCTCTTTCTCACACATTACTTGAGTATATAGAGCTTTAGTATAGAAGGAATGAGCAGTGCAATGTTTTAGTATTTGCTTGGCTACTTGAGTTGAAGAGGAGAACATGACAGAAAAAAGAATTATGTGAGTAGAGTTCTGTCGACGTGATTTATGCTCTCATTTCATTTGGCTACACTTTTTTTTTATTTACTATTGGTCTTTGAACTAGAGACGAAATCAAGTCGTTCAGGTGAATCAAAAGCTACCGATCTGTTTATAATATGTACCGTCCTATGTGGACACTTTGGCTGAAAAAATCAGATTTATTTTGATCGAAAATTGGCAGATAAATTGGAGGAGATATTTTAGTGATAAGTTAGGTTAGGCTATTTTTATAGCAAATTGGACCAATTTTGGACCTAAAAAATTTCTATAGGATTAACTTGAGACAGATTAGATCTATAAAATTAAATAAGTATTGAGTTATTTTCAAAAGTTTTGGATCAAACTAGAAATATATTTGTAGGATGTAGGATTTTGAGTAGATTGGACCAACTTTGGACCTAGTAAATTGCTATAGGATTAACTGGAGACATTTTAGAAAGATTAAATTAGTATTGAGTTATTTTCAAAGTTTATGAATCGTGCTAGGAGTATTTTTGAACGATGTTTGAGCAGATTGGACCACTTTAAAACAGATTAGACCTAATATAATGCTACAAGATTAATTTTCGACCATTTAGGGATAATAAAATTTTACAGAATTAGTTGTTGACCGTTTTGACCTTTAATAAAATGCTACAAGATTAGTTTTGGACCGTTTAGACCTAAAATAAAATGCTACAAAAATTATTTTCGACCATTTAGAGCTAATCAGAAAAATCCATTGCATTAATATTGAACACTTGTTAAGCAAACTAACCTCAAGTGACGGTAGCCAAAAAATTAGAATATAGAAATTCATCATCATATATTTTGTTATTCTCTCTCTCTGAGAGATTTGTCGAGTGTGCAAAAATTATTTCATGGCTTCTAAATGAGTATAATGCCTCTCTCTCTTCAGTGCTATGCATACATATAATAGTATAGTATAAGAAGAAAATGTGTAGACAGATTGAAATTGAAGGTAGATGAAAATGCATGATGATCATCATTTATTTTGACTGTATATATACAAAAGTCGTGACCTGTAGCCCTGAGATGAAAATGTTGCACTCAAATCTCAATGCTCATTTCGCTCCTGCTTCTCATTACATTTGAGACAATAGTAGCAAACCAACAACAACAACAACACGTCAACACATTTATTTTATACAATGTACTAACTACAAAACAAGAGGCTGAAGAAAATTGAAATTTTAAGGTTTTTTCACTTGCCAGCATATAACGACATTCATTCCCTTAAGATATATTTTACTCATAAATAAATTTTTGCATCCAACATTGAAATCACAACCTTTCTGTAGTTTTACATTTATGACGCCAATTTTGTGCTTGATGGGCGTGACGCTAGAAATTCAAAATTCAATGAGATGCAATGTAAAATTTGCATAGACTTAAAAAATATTTACAGTCAGCTCAACTTTTTTCACACTAATTGATTCAAATGTTTTCCCATCGCTTAAATTAGAATTATTCTACGTACATTTTTATTTGTACTTATGACGTCGCTTCATCACAATTTGCTGATGACTAATTTCAGTAGCTACATAGGTTTCTGTAAGCCACACGAAAAACAAATTAAATTATTCCTTTGAAAAACAGTAGATGAGTATAGCTGGAATTTCCATTGCAAAAAAGCTATAGATTTAATCTAAAGATATGTGTGATATATCACTGATATGTACTCATATGAGATTGAGGTACATTTTTCCACAAATTCATTAGTGTTTCCTTCACTTTTGCAAAAACTAAGTTTTTACTCATTGTATTATATATTGTATACATATACTACCTTCTCTGTGCAAATACGTTAAGGCAGTAGCAAAAAAACGATGAGCACTTTTGCTTTTTTTTTGCTAAGCATTCTTCTTCTTACGATTCACTTGTCCAATCTCAAGCTTTGATGAGCAGCACATATGTGCTTCTTCAAAAGTACAAAGCAATGCTATGTCATGCATATTGTGTCATTAAGACAGAGCAAGAGATTTTATACCGCGAATTTTATACTAGACGGCCTGAGTGAGGTCTTCGTTTAGCCCCGTGTCAAATAACCAGGGTTTCTTTTTTTGGAAGAAATAGGAACTTATAGGCTTAGTGGGACTTAGTCACCATTTCCAGTTTTTATGGTTCTGCTTCACTATTAAATAATAAAGCTGGAGACTCTGATTCGTAAACCAATTGGACCAATGAGAGTTAGTTAGTTGTTGCAACTGCGCAAAACTCTCAGGATTTTGATTGGTCTAAGACAATCTGAGCTAGCCAATAAAATGACTTGGCTCACTTGTCATGGAAACGTTCCCTAAAACAACTTCTAAGGTTAGGCATTCAGATACAATTGTACTTCCCATCAAATTTTAACCATCGCATTCTCGAGCTAATGAATTGCGCTTGAGAATTCTTGAGCAGCAATTCTTACGAGTTTTACGGTATATTCTTTATATATACAATTTGGTTCTGGTGATGTAAGTCTTCTTACTCACTTCACGCTCATTGCTTTCAAGCCTTGTTCTTCTTTTTGTCTCTTGTATTTCCGGAAAACGAAAATGACATGAGACTTAACATTTATTTCCCCATCGTCTCTACTCTCATTCTACAATTAGTTTTCTCAATGTACTCCTCGATGTTCTTTAGTAAAAACAAGTTGTTGTAGGTTGCTCCTATTTTTTAATTTCCCTTTACCCATTGTTTTAGTTTTTACTACAAGAAGCCTTACATGCTCTCACAACATTAGTTTTGCATGCTAACTTCTTCTTATGTAATAACATGACATTGCAATGCACCGTTTCTTCTACTCGTCATTTACTTACAAGACATTTTTAAATTTTAAATCCTCTTGTCACTACATGCTAACACTTTTACACTACATGACGTTTTTCTTAAACTTTTATTTGTGAAAAATTAAAAAAACATCAATGTGAATGACATGTAAGAAAAATTAGTTAAAAACTTAAGAAGAATAAATTCGTAAACAAATTAATATTCGAAACTCTGGTGGCGCAATAATTTAAACTATTAAATTTTTGACCACCAGGCTTGGAGGAAAATTAAGCGCCTCATTTGAAAGGCATTCAACTAGATTAATAGCTAAAGTATTTTAGCTTCAAGGGTTGCAATAATGTGAAGTGAAGTAGTACTATTTCATACATTGCACTCTTTTTTTACTCTTAATGGTGTTGCCCGACTCGTTTTCTCTGTGGTAGAGATAAAAACGAATTGTAATGACAGGGGGTAAGAGAACTAGATTTCTTTGACTCATCACGTCGGCAACATCATCACATATAAAAAAGAGATATCATTTAAAAAGATTTTGAATCAAGTGATTTTGGACCATATTATGGTGTTGTTAGGCTTTCAGATACAATTGTAATATCCCTTGCGAAAGGTCATGAGAGAGAGCAAAGAAAAAAAATCTGCAATTCAATTGCATGATACGTAAAGATTTATTATACTCTCTCATGGTGACATTCATTCCTAAGAATTTTGTTTACAAGAAACTTAGGAATTCCTACAAAAGAAAAATCATGATAGCAAATTGCTGCAATTCATGAAAGCCTTTTGTATACATTAGCAAAAATACCTTATAGCAACATTAGTTTTTTATATAAATACATAAGGTCAAAAAAAGTCGGAGCTTCATACTATTATTTGTTACTGACGCTATTGACTACAGGAATTTATGGTCCATAATTATCTTATAAGACATATGACGATGATGATGATGAGACACGATTAAATGTCTTATGATTGTAGCGTGAGATATCAGGAAGCATTATTATTATGTTTATTATATACATAGTATAGCCTCTGTGAGACAGCATTGTTTTTTCTTACTCTGTCCTGTCTACATTATCAAGTTTATGAGTGTTGAGTTAGTTACTTAATGCCATCATTATTACAAGACACTAGTTCCGGCACAGAAAATTCTCTTCCACGTAGCTTCTCTTGGCTAATTTAGTAGAGTAAACGACAATAAAATACGAGTAGAGCTAACTCAATGGCTTATCTTTACATCTACATACATTTGCAAGGGAGAGTTTGCAACGCAGAAATGCTATTTAAAGCTTATGGAATATACAATTGTATCTGAAAGCCTAAGCACAGAGACTCAAAATTTGATGGAAAATTAGTAACCTTAGCTGAGACTCTAATTTGGAAACAGTACTGTAGCTCAGACTAGTATTTTATTTGGAAATAGTATTGTAGCTCAGACTCTAAATTAAATTATAAATTAGTACTGTAGCTGAGCTGAGACTCTGAATTAAATTGGAACTTAGTACTGTAGCTCAAACTCTTATTTAGATTGGAAACAAAATTGTTCCTGAAGGCCTTAATTACTAAAAATGTAATTGTGTGCAAAGACTCAAAATTCATCCTAGTTTTTTCTACCCTCTTGATTTCGCAGTTGATAGCATTCCCATAGTAAACTGCGCTTTGAGCTATAATTACATTATTATTATCAGCAGTACTTGTATACTAGTATACATTTTTGCGTTTTTGATGAGTGGTATGAGATGACAGATGAGATGAGTGCATTATTGCATACTTGGCTCAACCAAGGTCGGCCATTTACTTGATACTACACTTGTCTCACTTCACTTATCTCATCTCTATAAATAAATATTCTTCTTAATAGTAGCTTATTTACTAAAGAAAAATGATGATACGTTCTATGAGGAAAAGAATGACAAGAATCTTAGATTATCACAACGAAAAAAAAAATTCCTACATTTTTATCATTAAGTCTATCATGACAATAAAAGGAAAAACTTTTTTCACCACTGCTAAAAAAATCTAATGATGAGAATGCTATATAATCTCTTATACCTCAAATAATAGTCACAGTTTACAAAAGCATTAATTTAGCATGGTCACACTTGATAGGTGTTTGCCATTAATTTTTGTCGTAGAAAAAAAAGTATTTCCTTAATTAGCTGAGACACACGAAAAATTATTTTTGGAATATGTTTATTTAACTTACACGCTATTGATTAATTGTATAGTCAAGTTTGCTTTAGCAATTAGTGGATTCTAAGGTTTTTTTTTCAAGATTATAAGAAGATGGTCATTTTCTTATTCTTTCGCTCACGACTCTCAGTGAACAACACATGCGGACTTGAGAGACGGCAAAGATATAAAAGCTAAGTAATTTTCTAGAGTGGGAATTGATGAGTTTATGGTTGACTAGATTTGCTTAAAGGGTTAATGTAATAAGAAAACTATTTGCTTGTGAGGACGAGAGCAACATGACGTCTTTTGCATTGTTGGCCCCACTCCACTCTACAATCAACGTAGATTATATAGACGAGCAGAGCTAAATGCATTCCTTGAGAATATGTAATAAGTCACGACTTGAGAAATTCTAAAACGTTTGCGAGAAGAGCCATAGAGATCTTATATGAACTGATCTTTTTCAAGGAAGCCACACACATTGCTACAGTTCACTAAATGAACTAACAATTGTGACTTACCATTATGTCATGGGAGATTCTCCCATGTCACAAAGTCAACTTAGACCATAAAACTTGAGTAGTAGCCTAAGCTTTAAGAATTTCAGGAGAGAGATTTGAAATACGAGAGAGTTGCTGGAACTCACCTACAGCCTTTTAACTTTGGCATTAGTCGTAGAATGGGAGCTATTGACTCACATTGAAGAGTCGTGTGAGTTAGCGAGTGACTCTCTAACTCACACCACTCTCAATCACAAATACTAACTA
>VCNE01001934.1:0-22005 GCA_009869805.1 Oncopodura yosiiana
TACTTTTAACTTTCTGTAGTTAATGTTGTTCAAAATAATATTCCGTAGAAAGAGACAGAGCAGTTGAGCTAATAATGCAGAAATTATATGCTATACAATCTGTAGACACACTAACATACTTTCCTATGCTGATTCAAGTTGAATGTCTTCTAAAATTACTGAGTCAGTAGTATGTATGATTGTAAATAAACACTTTTTGCTAATGCAGCACAAAAAACTACAAAGGACAAAAATCTGACTTGCATATATTGTAGCAATCCTGCATTGTTTTAATTGAATAAACACTGTAACTCGATGGTCAATTACAAGAACACTGAATTTGGTTTTAGCCTCACTCAGTGGTTTTTGACCTTGTAATTAAAAGTCAACAGCTACTGTAAATGTGAAATGTCAAAAAGTAAATACTCACCTGATAGTAGTATAATTAATTAGTTAATGTTAATAATTGCACTTGCCTTCTCAAATATGATTTACTGATGACGACTTTTATTTTTCTCAAATTTTAAAATCTTAAAGATAGATTTTTTATCTTTTACCTACCACATTGAATCACACCACCTAACTCTGGAGGATTGAAGAACATGTGTATTATTTTACATGTGCGAGATGAGAATATATATCGTGTGTTACACAATACATGCACCTTAGTCAGTCCCCATAATCCCATATTTCACCCTTTTTTGCTACAGTGTGAAGTAAAAATATTTATGCATGATGAGCAGCAACATTGTTTACATCATTTGCTAATATAGTATTATTATGCTTAATGAGCGAATATTTAGTACTTAAAACGGGAAGATCTTATTATAATTTGCCATGCACATACATAAGAGGCACGCATAATATACGCACATTGGCGTCCTTGCAATATGAATATGATATGTACATAACCAAGCATGTTTTTGCTGTAGGTCAGTGACAGTTGGTGAACATGACTCATTTACATAGATGTATATAAATAAAGCCAACATGCATACAAGATATCTCTTCATTCATTTGCATTGATTTAAAGTATAACAATAATGTTTATTCTTTGTAATATGTGTAACATATTACATTTTATCTTCTTTGACATATTTTCTCGTATATATCAATTTATATTTAAAAGACACGCTTAAAATAAGATAGTATAATATAAAAAACAATTTACTAGTAAAAGTTTCCAGAGTAGCTCTGGCACATTTCATCTATCTGGTTCATATTGTAAGTATTGCAAGAATTGCATACTGCAATGATTGATTGGAGTCTATCAACCTCAGCTTGTGTATTTGGAGGAATATTTGGTTTAATCTCTTTCTGTTTATTCATCAGTTTCATTTGCTGTTGTAATTTTAAAATCTTTTCTTTTAGGGCTAAATTTTCTGTTCGTAAATTTTTATTTTCATCTTGTATCTGTTCTTTCTGTTGCTTGTCTTTTTTTCTCCAATTGGCAGAATTTCTCTTCATACGCTCCAGATCTGCTTTTCTTTTCTCTGAGCGTGTTTTCTTTTTGTTTTTAGTTTCTACACGCTTCACAGGCTTCTTTTTGGTATCTCTTTTCTTAGTAGTTGATTGATCAGTCTCAGATTTTTCATGACAAGCCTCAGAGAGCTCATCCAAATTAAGATTTAGAATATTATGCAATTCAACTTTGTCTTCAAGAACCTTTAAGGGAGAAATCAATGAGTCATATATAAATATACATATAATATAGTATACTAACATAGCATGCATCTCAAATACTTACATTCTTTGTGATGTCATCAATATCCATATCCAAGTCATCTCCAACTTCAGTATTACTGGTATTTTGAGGAACTAGACTTTGGTTGTCCTCTAGTTTCAATGATTGTCTCATTTGACCTGTTGGTTGCATAGCCCAAAGAGTTAAATCTACAGAACTGCTCGACACTCCTAAATCTTGACGGATCTCTATTACTTTAGTTCTCTGTAAATATATTTTTTTAGAGAAATGACATAAAATAAGTTTAGTCCAGAGGCAAATGAATATAAAAAATCTTTATTGTAGCTTACCATTATATCAGTTGTTTTTCTCTTGACGTAATAATTATGACACTGTTTGACAAGACACTCAATACAATGTATAGTAACTTATTAAAATGTTTAAAATGATCACTTTTAAATAAGAAAATTGCAAAAAAATTTATTTATTACAAAATACTCGTATATTATTAGTACAACATGTGATATTTTCATGTGCACACACAAACACACTTTTTGTAATTTTGACTGAATAGTACTCGAGTACAATAATTTCAAATCTTCATTTCATCTGCAACAGATTTCATAGTATTAAAGTAGTAGGGTAAAAAGTTATAACATATCTCTACTATATAAAATCTACCGTACTCACCAAAAATAATAGACACAACTTATAATATCATGTAACGTACTCATTTAATCTAGTCTAACTTTTTCTGCCCTCCATGCTAAATTTCTTATATTTTCTAAGACTCCAGCAGCTGCATTTCTCAAATCTTCATCCAAAGATCCGCTCATGTTAATTAGGTGCTACAAAAATATATTTACATTTTGGCATTGACATTGATATGAAATGCATATGTACTATACAGTATGTATGTATTTAACTTACTGGCACAACGCCACATTGATGAATAGTAATGCAGTTTTGAGAGTCAGTTGATAATGCACATAGTGCACGACCTGCTGCTTGATGAACTAAAACATCTTTAGATGACAAGTAATGACAAATTGGAGCTACTGCTTTTAATTGAACCAAATTTTTCACTATTATCTCCCCATTGACAACATTGAGCTATAGCAGTTGCAACGCATCTTCTTAGTAAATCATTTTCATTAGGCTAAAAGAAAAAAGAAATATACATATGAAAGCTATAATATATGTATTTTGACATTACCGTATTGACCAAGATGGAAAGATATTCAACTAGCCCATGATCACTCATTATAGCTAGATTTTCTATATTCATTGTAGCTATTGAAGCTATAGCTTCTGCTACAGCAGACTGAACGTCAATATTGTCAGATAAAAGCAAATAGACTAATGACTCTAAACCTCCAACATAATTTCTAACCATATTTCCAGAGTCTTTAGAGTTTTTTACATAAGGACATATTGCCCATGCTGCACTTGCTTGAACTAATTGAGACTCGTGTTTTAGTAATGACCAAACTAATCGAAAACCATCAAGTTGTTCCATTTCTCTTCTAGCTTCGTCATCTTTTGCTAGTTCTCCAACAGCTTTTGTTGCATTTACAAGTAATGCCTAAAAAGATAAATTGTACTCAAGTTTAATAATCTTATCATGTATATTTGTCTTGTTTAAATAGAATAAATTACTGTATTGTTGTATGTTAGTAGAGCAATTAATTTTGGAATCGCTTGAGCTCTTTTAATCAAAGCAGCATTTAATGGATCTGATTGAGATATCTCATAAATAGCTCCTGATGAATTAACCAAAACTTCTTCTGGTTCATCTTGTAGGAGGGAGACTAGAACGTCAACAATGCCTTTTTCAAAATATTTTTTACTTTTACATATTGAACTGGCACATTTCCAAATTGCTCCACTTGCTGCAGCTAAAAGTGGCTGTAAAAGCATTATAAAGAAGTTATAAAAAAGCAATATTAAATAATTATTGCTTTTTTTATAAAATACAATTTATGCACCTTATTAGCTTTCAACTCATCCTCTTGTATTATAGATAGTAATGGATCAATGGCTCCAAGTTTATAAACAATTTTTCTTGATTCTTCATCTTCAGCACACTAATGAGACAAGAGAGCAAGATAAATTTCTATCCTTCATTAGTAATATTTTAATCATATTCCAGCATTACCATATATATTGCTTTTGCACAAAATTGAACCAACTCTTGATTAGAAGATGTAAGTCCTAATACAAATTCTTCTAATAGTCCTTCAGTTCTAATAGAGACTCTAAATGTTGACTCTGATGCACATTCTTGTAAAATTCCAACAACAGGAATGACAACATCTGGTTGTTTTGTTTTCATCAAACGAGCTAATAAAGGTATAGCACCAGCTTGACGAATTGCTTCTTTATTTTTAGCAGATTTAGCTAATGCCCAAATTGCTGTAGCTCCACAACGTGCAACATCAAAATCTTTTTCTTCTAAAATTGCATTTGGTGATGACATTGATGATGGTAATTGTAACATATCCACAAGACGAGCAATACCATTATTTTTTCTCATTGCTCTTCTTGCTTTTTTAATTCTACAGATATTAGTAATAATTTCTGCAGTCAATATTTTGAGTTCACTTGATGGCTCATTAAGACATTGAACAAGTGTTTCTAATCCTCTCATATTATATACTCCACGACTAATTTCTTTTTGAATTGTTACTTGTCTTATGACTAGAAGTGAAGCAGTTTTACAACGACATTCATCTGTCTCAAGAATATTTAATAATACTTCCATTCCTCCAGAATCTTTAATTGCCATTTGAACAAATTTATCATGTAAATCATAATCTCGTAATGCTGATAGTGAGATTATTGTTGCAGTAGGATTTCCTGCTTTGATATACTTAATTAATCGTTGAACTTGAAAATATTCTGGTGGTAAATCAGGTGAAGATGGACGACTAAAATCATAGTCATCTCCTTCTTGTGAGCTTGCTGATGATAAAGCATCAGAAGATAAAGATATTGCATATGATGATAACAATGTACTTTTTCTTTTTCCACCTCCTTCTCCTTGATGACTTTCACCAATTTCAGATTCATCTTGTTGTCGTGATTCATCAGAATCGTCTTGTGCAAATATTAAAATGTCACTTTCTTGTTGGTCGACTGATCCTCTACCACTGCTATTATTCGACATTGTATTTAAGAAAAATTTAATTTAATTTGGTTGTTGTGGTCTAAAAAGTCAAAATTTTTGACTTCATGAAAAATTGATCAAACATTTTTTTCATGAAGCGTCCTTTGTATTTAGGCACAGAATTTGAATTTTCTATAAAGACAAAAAGTTTCAGTTCAACAATTATTTTTTTTATTATTACAAAATCTTGAGATAATTGAATGGACATAATGAGTAGCAGAAAAAGTCGACATCAACAAAGGAACTTTGAAGAAAGTAATCCCGGTAAGTTAATATTCTAATGAGGAGGAGGGAGATTATATTGTCAGTCAAAAATACCAATGACTTTTTTTGTCAGAGCCGACGATCGTAAGGTTTATTTTTAGTTTTCAAATTTATTAACACCAAACTTTCAGACAGTTCTTCTACAATGTCAGATTCAGAGTCAATAACAAGTGGAACTCAAAATAATGATGATAATGCAGGTACCCCAACTTCGAGGCCATCAACACCAACTACCAGTACAATACCAATTTCAATCGTCCCATTGACGAATTTACAAGAGCCATCATCACCACCTCCAGCAGAAGTTGCTGCTAATAAATCAGCCGATGACGATGAACCAGATGAAGATCCAGAATTTACTGTTGAAAAGGTTTTGGACAAAAGGATTCGAGGTGGAAAAATTCAGTATTTATTAAAATGGCAAGGCTTTGGAGAGTAAGTTTTGAGACACTCTTTATATTTGTTTGAAAGCATAATTTTATTGTTGTTTTTTGTTGGTTCTTTCAGTGAAGAAAATACTTGGGAGCCTTTAGAGAACCTTGATTGTGATGAGTTAATTGAGGAATTTGAAAATAATAGACGAGAGAAAATGAAAAAAGAGAAAGAGCTGCGTGATGCACAAAGGAGAAAACAAGCTGAAGAACAATTGAAAAGAGAACAAGAAGCTAGAAATTTTCAAAGATTTGTAAGTATTCTACTAATCCAATGTTACTATAAAGTAGAATGAATCTAATAAAAAGTTTTAATTATTTATTACAGGATGAAAATCCTAGTAAACCAATTGGATTTGAGAGAGGCCTACAACCAATTAGGATTGTTGCTTGTGCAAAACCATCTGCTGATTTAACACAACGTCACTTTTTAATTTCATGGGATGGAACTGATGAAGTAGATGTATTACCTGCTGATCAAGTTATAGAAAAATTTCCTAATCTTGTCATTAAATTTTTTGAAGAAAGAATGATTTGGAAGGAAGAGGAGGACGAAACTCAAGATGATGATGATGATAATGACAATGACGATGATCAAGAAGATGAAGAAAACAACGACGAGAAGGAAAAAGAAGGAGAAGAATCTAATAAAATAGACACGCCACAACTACCAGAAAAAGAGAGTATTGAATGTACATAAATCTGAAATTGTTCATAAATAATTTTGCATGAAACGAAATAAAGAAATTGTTTATTTATTAAAAAAATCTGAGAAAATCTTTGTTCACTTTTCGTTGCATATAAATGAAGCTATAAGCTGCACATTTGACAAAGCTTCACTACTTTCGCGCTGTTTTATAAAACCGCTCTTTTCTTACCGATTGTTGACATTTTATCCAATTTCATTATTGTTTTGTTTTGAAAATTCAAGACTGTCAAAGTTCATTGATCTGTTATCTGATTGGTCTACTTTAATAAAAAGAGAGTAAGTTTTAACTTTTTCTTTGTTTTCTGTTTTCATCACAATATCACATTTCATTCTTAGTTAGTGTAGTTGGATGGAGAAGAGTAGATTCAAGATTGACAAGATTCGTTAAAAAGCTTGTGTTAGTTGCTAATTAATCTTACTAAAATTACTTTTTTTGTGACATGGGTAAAACTAGAAAAAGAGAAAAAATAACAACCAAAGACAAGATGATGCTCAGAAGAGGAGGAAAGAGGATTAGGATGGATGATCCTCCACCTGAATTTGACAATCCAATGTCACCTCCATTACAAGAACCACCAAGTGTTCTTTTATAGCGAGTAAGTAGTTTTTCTAAGAACAATTACTTTAAAAAAACATCATTTTTACATACTCTTCATTGTTCATAGCTCATCTGATATGTTTGGAGGAGATTCTTATGAACCAAGTACAGAACAACAACACTCATTTGATCCAACATTTCAACCAGTGTCATATACATCAATGGATGAAACAACACCAACTGTTACTACAAGACGTAGAGGTGGAAGAACACCAGGAAGAGGTATTGTAATTTAATTATTATTATTATTATTATTAAAGTTTCTTTTTCGTTAATTATTATTTTTTTATAGCTAAAAAAGCTGATTCTCCTCGTCTTCAAGATGAAATATCTCCACCAACTAGTGGAAAACGTCGTGGTAAAGCTGCTGCTTCTGCTAGTACATCAAGAAGAACAAGAGATGAATATTCTACAGAAGATGATGATGTTTATCAAGCAATTTTAAATGGAAAAGTATCAATTCAACAATTGGTTGATGAATGGATTGATGATTATAAAGTAACAAGAGATGCAACACTTCTTCGTTTGAGTCAATTTTTTATTAGTGCTTCAGGATGTAAAGGTAGAATTACACCACAAATGGGAACAATGGAACATGCAGCTGTTATTAGAAAAATGACTGAAGAATTTGATGAAGAGTAAGTAGTTTTTCAAACATAGTTGAAATTTTTTATTAATTAATTTTTGTGTATTCTACTTTAGTTCTGGAGAATATCCATTAGTTATTTCTGGACAACAATGGAAAAAATTTCGAAATAATTTTTGTGACTTTGTTCAAACATTAGTAAAACAATGTCAATATAGCATTATTTATGATCAATATTTAATGGATAATGTTATCTCTCTTTTAACTGGACTTTCTGATTCTCAAGTTCGTGCTTTTCGTCATACAGCAACTCTAGCAGCAATGAAATTAATGACAGCTCTTGTTGATGTTGCATTAACAGTATCAATCAATTTAGATAATACTCAACGTCAATATGATTCAGAAAGACAAAAAGGAACTGGGAAACGTGCAACTGATCGTTTAGAAACATTAATGGCAAAACGTCAAGAATTGGAAGAAAATATGGATGAAATTAAAAACATGTTAACTTATATGTTTAAATCTGTATTTGTTCATAGATATAGAGATACATTACCAGAAATTAGAGCAATTTGTATGGCAGAAATTGGTATTTGGATGAAGAAATTTCATCAAAATTTTTTGGATGATTCATATTTGAAATATATTGGTTGGACATTACATGATAAAGTAGGTGAAGTTAGACTTAAATGTCTTCAAGCTCTTCAACCATTATATTCAACAGAAGAACTCAAAGGAAAATTGGAATTATTTACAAGCAAGTTCAAAGATAGAATTGTAGCAATGACTTTGGATAAAGAATATGATGTGGCTGTACAAGCTGTAAAATTGGTCATTTCAATTCACAAGTAAGTTGATTAATTTAAAAATCATTTATATTTTAAAAATTGTACATTATATTTATTTTCTTTTTGTATCAGATATCACAGAGAAATTTTAACAGATAAAGATTGTGAATTGGTATATGAATTGGTTTACTCATCTCATAGAGCAGTTGCTCAAGCTGCTGGTGAATTTCTTAATGAACGTCTATTTGTTGTTGACGAAGAAGCTGTAAGAGATGTGAGAACTTTGAGAGGTATGTAATGAAGAAATGGAATATTATTTACATCAGAAACTACTTCTTTGCTAACTTTTAATTTTATTCAACTTTAGGAAAACAACGTTTGGTAAATACTCCATTGATAAGAGATCTTGTTCAATTTTTTATTGAATCTGAATTACATGAGCATGGAGCTTATTTAGTTGATTCTCTTATTGAATCAAATCCAATGATGAAAGATTGGGAATGTATGACTGATTTATTAATTGAAGAACCTGGAAGAAATGAAGAACCATTAGATGATAAACAAGAAACATCATTAATTGAAATTATGGTTTGTGCTGTACGTCAATGTGCTACTGGTGAAGCACCAATTGGAAGAGGTCCAACTAGAAAAATTTTATCAGCAAAAGAATTGAAACAAGTTTCTGATGATAAAAATCGTCTGACAGAACATTTTATTCCAACATTACCAAGTTTACTTAACAAATATAAGGCAGATGCAGATAAAGTTGCTAATTTATTATTACTTCCACAATATTTTGATTTGGAAATATATACAACATCTCGTCTTGAAAAATATCTTAGTAGTTTATTAGATCTTATTAAAGAAATTGTTGATCAACACACAGATTCTGAAGTATTGGAAGTTGCTGCAAAAACATTGGAAATTATTTGTTGTGATGATGCAAGAAAATCATCAAGAACAGAAGTAGCAGTAATGAATATATTAGAATGTGTTTGGAATAAAGTAGCACAAGCTATTACTAATTGGGATTATGCTATGCAAGATACTGGAAATCCAGATGATGATGATATTTATAATTTAAATGTTAATATGAGAAAAATCTCAATTTTTGCTGGATGTCATTCATTTGATAAATGGAATGTTTGGGGAAAATTATTTAAAATTATTCGTGTTACTTGTGAAAATGATTTTGCTGGAGATTATCCTGATGAGTCTGTCAAATACTCTATTGCAGCTTGTTATTTTTCTTTATTATGGGATCTTAAAAATATACAAGAAAAAGGTGAACATGGAATCAGTGGAACAGATGATGTACCAAAACTTCATCGTAAAATTGATGATTACTTTGAAAAAATGAAAGCAATTTTAGCTTCAGAATCAAGTTCTGATGCATTTAAAGAAGAAGCATATACATCAATTTGTGATGGACTTATTGTATTTTGTAATCAACTTGCATCACAAAAATGGATGGAAACTTTAGTTTATGAACCAGACTTGGATTTACATCGTTTACTTAATCATTTTATGCAAGTTAATGTTTTTAGTGAAGAAAAACATGAAGATTTAGATGAACATGCTCGAATTGAATTACTTCATAAAATGAGAAATTATTTAGCACAATTTTGTAAATTAATTGTTTACAATGTTATTCCAACTAAAGGAGCATCTGATGTATTTAAATATTATGTCAAACATTATAATGATTATGGAGATATTATCAAAGCCACTTTGGGTAAAGCAAGAGAAATTAACAAAGTTAATTGTTCTTTAACAATGCTTACAAGTCTTACAACAGTATTTTCAGTATTACCAAAAGTTGAAGATTCAAATTGGATGGTTGAAAGATCTCATGAAGAATTTACTGCTTTAAAAGATTTGGCTAAAAGATTTGCTCTAAGTTTTGGTTTAGATGCAGTTAAAAATCGTGAAGCAATCACAGCTTTACATCGTGAAGGAATTTTATATTCAGTTACACCATTAGAAAATCCAAATGATCCAACTGGACCACCACCTAATTTAGCATTTTTAGAAATTCTAAGTGAATTTACAAACAAATTATTGAAACAAGATAAAAGAGTTGTATTACAATTTCTTGATCATCGTGTTGGTTCTGCAACACCCTCAAGCCAAGGAAGTCATTGGCAGCCATTATATTCATACAGAAATTCNGTTGGTTCTGCAACACCATCAAGTCAAGGAAGTCACTGGCAGCCATTATATTCATACAGAAATTCTTTGATGCATGGTGAATCAGATCATCCAGCTCCAACAGCAAAAAGAGCATATACTAGAAAGCGTAATGTTGTTGGTAAGTTTTGAATGTTATAAAAAATGTTGAATTGAAATGTAATTGTGCGTATCTTTTTTTTATAGATGACGACATAGAACATGAAGAAGCTGAAGATTTTCAAGGAGGTGAAATGGACTAAAAAAACTCCAGCAGCGAGGGGTCCACATTGTATAGAATTTACAAATGTACAAATAGAAAATAATGTGAATTTTACAAAAAAATATAGTCGTTTAGAGTTTTACTACTGTACTTATATATTAATATTATCTTTCTTGTGGTTCAGTTGAATTCCAGTTTGTTAAATAAATATGCAATACTCTTTATTATTTATACAGAATTTTTTTTTTGTATTTACCAACTCAATTTATTTTCTTTTTATTTATTCTGAATAATAAAGTAAATCCAACAACAAGACAGATTCATCATTTACATACGATTTTAGTAGTGGAGTCATAAACTATAGAATAATAAGTGATCTAAGTGTATATATATATGTCTTAATTATAAGAACTTTTGTAATACTATTACATATTTTTTAATTTTATTTTTTTTTACGAAAATTTTCTATCAGAAATGTAGTTTACTAATGTATATATATGTTAACAAAAAAAAGAAAGAAGAGCTACGCTTTTTTATCTTGCTGAAAAAAGAGAGAGAGAGAGTGAAACTGTAGAATCTATTTAATTTTTTTAAAAAAAATCTTGAGATGTGGTAATTAATTAGTCATCTCCTTCATTAGGATTAGTATGCCATGCAAGACGCTCCTATTAAATTTTAAAAAAGAGGATGTTTAATTAAGTGTTTTTAAAATATTCCTTTTCGCTTTTAGTATAATTTACCTCATAAAACTTGATGACAACTTGAGGACATTTCAGATTTGCTTGACGTGCTGGAACCAAATCAGCTTCATCAGTACCTTGCCATTTCATTAAAAACATGAGTTCTCCAGATGCGTCTATAATAATAAATATGATTAAAAAAATATTCTGCTATATATTATGTATATTTTTACCAGTTGCTCCAATGATTTTATGAGCTTGAAGACCTCGATCAAATCCAACTGAATTAGATGCATCCTAATAATGAAATTGTTCTCATTAGTAAGTATTTGAGTAGATGACTTTTAAAAGAATCTAAAAAAAATTTTTGTTTTATTGACAACTTACAACTCTTGATCTTTTTGTATCTTTCTTATATGCTGGCTCTCTTGCTACTGGCTCCGACTTTCTTTTTTGTTGTTTAGTCTCACGATCTTTTTTCTCCTTTTCACGTCGTTTGCTCTCATAAGCCTCAATCAATTCAGGNTCGTTTGCTCTCATAAGCCTCAATCAATTCAGGACAGTCCAAATTTTCCTCTGAAATTAATTATCAATTCATCATAATAATTATTTTAATTACAATTCTTTTATAAATGAATCAGCAATAATTAAAAAAAATTACCTGGCTCCCAAGTATTATCTTCACTAAAAGTAGTAAATAAATAAACAAAAGAAAACAAATGAGATTTGTCATCGTTGCATTGCATCATACATAAAAAAACTAAGAATAAAATTTTACTTACTCAGTGAAACCTTTCCATTTGAGTAAATACTCAACTTTACCATTGTTGATTCGCTTATCAAGAACTTTTTCAACTTGGAATTCATCTGGTTCTGGTGCTGATGAACCTTCAGTCACTGCTCAATAATTAAAAAAATTACCTGGCTCCCAAGTATTATCTTCACTAAAAGTAGTAAATAAATAAACAAAAGAAAACAAATGAGATTTGTCATCATTGCATTGCATCATACATAAAAAAACTAACAATAATAATAATTTTACTTACTCAGTAAAACCTTTCCATTTGAGTAAATACTCAACTTTACCATTGTTGATTCGCTTATCAAGAACTTTTTCAACTTGGAATTCATCTGGTTCTGGTGCTGATGAACCTTCAGTCACTGCTCCTGGGTCGGTGGCAATATCATCAATTTCATCTTCAGAGTCCACAGCTCTTCGTTTGCCCATGTTACTACCTACCATTATGAATTTGTGAAGAAAATGACAGTAGTAGTAGAAGAACTTAACAATTAATCAACAACAATCAACAAGAACAAAACAAAAATATATAACGTGCACTGTACTATAATTTTTCTATTCTTCCTGCCTCGAGCTCTAATGCTGCTAAAAAATATCTATTCGCTATCGCTTGCTTCACCTAATATTACTAACTAAAAAAATTACCTTTTTATCACAACTTTGGATCAGGCGTATAGATAATAACACAGATGAGATCGTTAATATTTCGTAGTAATACGACTGCAAGTGTGACAATTGGTAATTACTTTAATTTAATTAATTAAACTTTTTTAGAGAGAGAAGCCGACAGCAGATCATACGACGACGACAGAAAAAAGCCAAATTGAACAGCAGAGCGCCAAGTGAGAAATAGCTTCTTTTTTGTCTCGTACCCGCCTATTTTAGTCATGCCCATTTGATAAGCATATAGAAATGAACAAAGTCCAGAGAAGTTGTTTGCATTTTCATGAAAAATATTGAAACAGAGAAAAAAATGACAATTTTTTGTGTTTATACTTTTTTCAATTTTTATTTATTTCCTAAAATCAAGTCAATGACAATATTTATTAAAAAGACAAGTAGACATAATAATCATCACCCAAGAAGAGAAAAAACTTGTAAAATTAGTAGAGCGGACGATCAATAGTCTGTTTAAATAAATCAGTTATTAAATGAGTTTTTAAGTATTACTGGTACAATCAAAAAAATTCTTATACACCTAATAATAGTAATTTATGTTAGTTTCTTTAATATTTTTATTTTAATCATTTTGTTTCTTTGCTTGACAGTTGTGAACATTTATATCCCATCCCTCATTTCTTCTAACTGATCTTGCCTTAAATACTAAATAATAATAATAAAAATTCATCGATTCAGATATTATCCTTTTTTAAAAAATATTACACTTGACTCTCCTTCAGCCCATTAAAGTGGTCAATTTTATGCCCGTTCACAACTGCCAAAGCTATATAATATATTAATGTAATGTGGTTGTTTTTTTCTACTTACATAATTTTGTCAATAAGATATTAAAAATTAAATGTAAAAAGAGTAAATATTCAGTAGTAGTAGTGTTTAAATGTTGTATAGGGGTTAGTGTGTGTTTTTTTAGTTGTTTTCAGAAATCAATACAATTCTATCATTCAAATCGAGTGCTTGATTAAGAAATGAGTCATCATGAACAATTTGTCCAATGGAATTAAGAATCTGAACTAATTTTCCTCGTTTTAGACCGAGTTGCTCTTCACAGTCTTGAATTTGTTTTGTTTCTCTTGTATTTTTGACCATGTTGATTTTAACATAATTTCGATTATTATTTTCCATGTAGAACAATGTCATTTTAGATTTCTCTTTCTTAATTGAAAAATACAATCCAGCTATAACTCTGCCCTTAGGATCACGACGTAATATAGACTTGAAATCATATAATAAATTACGACGTTCAGCAACTTCAACAGCACTCAAAAAAGCTTTGCCTACAAATATTAAACTTGTATGTGCATATCTTCTTCCTTTCTTAGTTTCAGTAACATTCCATGAAATATATTCTGATGTTTCCATTATATACTCATAATTCTTTTATAGTTTGGCCTTCGTCACTTTGAACAAATGAGCCTATTATTAATAAAAACAAATAAATTATGAAAATCATAAAAAATTAAATACGAAAAAAATTCAATTTCTTCACACACCTGTGTGTGGATAAATTTTATCTTCCATTACAGTTACACAGCGTGAAACATGATAGCCAGGATCTAAAATTAAAAATCCATTTCTAGCACCAACTCCAGTTCCAATTTGGATCTTGAGACAAGCTAGTACATGCTCTTTTTCAACTGATTGATAATCTGGTGGTACATTCTCAACATAAGCATCAACAGTTTCAATCATCTAAAAGAAAGAAAGAAAAATGATAAAATATTTAGATATTTATTTAACCTCTAAAAAAAGAACTTTTTTGTATATATTTTTTCCACATACCTCTTCACAAGAAATGATATAAAACTTTCCAATTGCCTGATGACCTTTAGGCAAAAGAGTATTGAGCCGATGTATCAACTCATATGCAAGTCCCACACAGGTGTAATGGCAAGATGTTATTGGTGGCTCATATTGACGATAGAAATTCTCAAGAGAAGTAATCTTTGACTTTTTATATGCTCTGTAGAAATCTGTAGAGCATAAGAAAAAAAAGAATGATGAGATTGTTTTTATTAGCGTAGTATATTATATATACCATAAAGAAAACACAAATAAAAGAGTACAACATAAAAAATTGATTTTTTTGTTTCTTTTATATAGTATAATACCTGATGAAATTATCTACAGTATTGTATTTGTGTGTTGCTACAGTCTGTTGACTGATGAGCTCAACAAATCCAGCAAAATCTTCATACTGGAGAATATCTTCAAATTGTACCAGTTGTTGGTAACTCACTAGAGTCCCACAATGGATAAGGAATAGGTCGACTTTCTGGCCAAACATCAATCAACTCATTTTGCTTTTGCAATTTATACTTACTCTTTGCTTCAGTATGACTTTGCAAAAGTCTTTTCTCATCATCTTCTTTTTTCTTTTTATTTTCCTCTTCTTGGGCATTTGATTTTGATGAGTGATTGCTGCTACTACTACTACGAGATGATGATTTTTCAACAACAACGATGTCTCCGAAAAGATCATCGCTGCTACTGTCATCATCATCACTATCAGAACTTGTAGGACTTGAAGTAGTGCTAGAGTCAGGAGATGTGGAGTAATAACTGTTGTTGTTGTTGTTGCATTGAGAATCTTCTTCTACAACTAATATTGGTAATGGGAGTGTTGTTGTTTGATGATTAGTATTGTTGTTGTTATTATTAGTAGGATTTTTTGGGTGGTTATAGCAGATGCTATTAGTATTAGTAGTGGGATATGCTAGATAATTGGTGTGTTGCTGTTGAGAAGTCTCCAAAGACCCAGACTTGTTATCGAGTCAACTTGGCCATTTTTCAGAAGCCCAAAGCACGTTCCATAAAGACAAACCAGAAACATTTTCTTGCTCGTCACCCAATAGTTGTAATCCGTTTTGCTCTTCTAACGATTGTCTAAAATCTATATGAAACAATGAGATCAGAAGAAATAATGAAATAATAATGTAAATATCAAGACTTTTAGAATTATATATGCATATCTATAATTTATTTCGTTAGCCATATCAACACAGAATTATTAATTTTTCATTTCCAATCACATCCTATTGACTCATGCCAAACACAAGTTTGCTCTTGAGGATAGAAAACAAGACCAGGTGGACAACCTTCTCCCCAACAAGTATTACATTGAACCTCTCTAGTAAACCAACATATCTCCATAATCACATTCCCAATAAAAATGATCACATCTATTTCCAACTTTTTGTCCCATATATGTACATTCATCCCATGGCCATGCTACAAATAATTTTATGTTAACTTTTTTTTAATAATGCACCTTTTATATAATTCTACCTGCTACACATAGCACGACAAGAGAAAGTACAACAGCGAATCCAAAGACTTTCATGATATATTAGAATTTGAGAAGAAATGCACGTAAATGAGTAAAGAAAATGTAAAATTTGCACCTTTTCTATAATGCAGAGTAGACAGATATAACTTCAAGTGTGCCAATTTTCTGTCAGTATATACTCAAAGTTAGAATTATGCGTCACAATAAATATATGTTACAAAGGTGATAAGATAAAAAAATTGACAGCATAGTTTGTTCAAGTTCAAGTTGTCTTGAAGCCAATTTTATGCACTTGTTATGTAAAAGAAACATAAGGAGAGAGAGAGACAACAAAAAAGACGCAAATATAGCAAGTGCATTTTCATTTGGAAGAAAGAGAAAAGTTCATGACAAATTCATAAAGACATTTTATTGCATGATACTATATGGTAGAAAAGTCACCTTGTGTTTTTGTCGTACATATAGCAAAGTATACTTGGCAGAGAAATGAATAGAATGGAAACTCAAGCCAATAATATTATATTATCTTCATGAAAAATTTAAGCTAGCTGATAAGATCGAGATCTAACAACGAAACTGGATAAAGGAAATGTGGCTATTAATTAGGTTACTAATGAAATGAAAGTAAGTATATGTAAGTAGTCCCCTGAGATGGCAAAATAAAATGAACACAATTGACTAATTGGTTCTATTACTATATATTATATAATTAACGGAAATTGTTATTAGAAGCTCTGTGTGCCATTTCCTAACAAGGTATCAATAAGTACTAATTAAATCTCTCTAAAACACGGAGGAGAGACTTCCTTTACTTAATTAATTCTTCAGAAAAACAACAACATAGAAAAAGACAAAAAGAAAAAACAACTTACCCATAAAACGAAAACTCGTCAACTGTTAAAAACTCTACGGAAAAAGTCCGGAAGTATGTAACTTGGTTTATAGTTAGTTTCTTGGTCACTAAAAGCTTTCCTTGGATTAACTATATCACTGGATGATTTTTTCTCCTTTTGGTTCTGTTGGAACAAAAATGAAACATATCTTAACTCTTCTGCTGTTACTTTTGTTCAATTATAATGATTGTATTTTCTTTTCTTATATATTATGTAGTCTGTAACTATATGTATATTGCAAAAGCTATCTAGCTATGTCTTTTGTAACAAGTATATAAGCGCATGACGATCTAGCTGCCATATTATTTAACTATTGTATTGTAATAATATTGACTACTCTATATGTATATTATGCAAAATTTAATCTACTTCTTCTTCTTCTTCTTGTATTTTGTTTTATGCAAAATTCATATATCAATCTAAAATCTATAGTTGGTTCAAAACAACAGTTATAGTTTTCGACCTTTTCCTAACTGTATAACCCTATAACCTGATTTTTCTTAAAGATAATAGAATAATAAAGTTTCAAAACTCACATAAAAGATTAATTACTCAAAAATATGAAATGATAACGATCGAACGGTTGTCCCAAATTGAGTCTCACAATAATTAATATAGCTTCGCGAAGCTTACGTCTACGGGGCAAGGTGAACCTAGCTTTAATCGACTTTCACAGAGACAGATTTCTGACTGATCTATCTCAAATTAAAATTCTCAAATGACAGAATGAGAATAAAGTCCTTGTATTGTCTCAGACCAACCTCATATTCTCAATTTCGCAATATGTCAAATCTTTTTATACTACAGAGAGAAATGAGGAAGCAACAAAAATACACGAAGAATGAATGAATGAGATAAATAGCTAAATGTCAACTGATGTGGGTTGATCTATAAATACAATCATCTATATGACACATGTCATAAAAAATCTATTCATGGATTATGGATTAATTAAAATATAAATATAATTAACTATACATATATGATACTTACCAGAAGATACAATTTCTTAAGTTCGAGATTTAACAAATTGTGTTTACACGCACTCTCACTATTGAAGATAACTACTGTCAATCAGTTACTGACTAAAAGCACTGCTCGAAGATTCACTGGTGAATGATTTGATGATGCTGAGTGAGTGAACAAGTGAATATACAGAGAAGAGGGTGGGAGGGCAATATATGAATGATGGTGATAGCTTTTTGCTATGATGATGGACAAGTCTCTATAATGAGAGTTTATAGTTTTTCCTCCAAGTCACAGACAATGGGTGATTTGTTAGCAACTGGAACTAGTTATATCCACGACGACCTTAGTATAGGTATAACTCCGGCGGCCAATGACCGACGATGAAAAAAAATCTACGTAGTTTAGTGTCTGCTCTAGTCTCACACCACAATTTCTCTCAGTCAATCAAATGAAATGTAAATGAGACTATGATAATATTTAATATGTTATACTTTGTAACACGAGGTTACTGTCTCACACAAAACTATTTTTTTTGTTATATATGTAGTATGTATGTATATTTTAATTTTTTTTTAAACTGCGTTGTTGTTATCACTTTACACGCGTATACTACTAATAGCAGTATTACTTGTGGTAGTCCGATAAGATTTGTTACTATTTTTGTCACTCTCTTGTTGTAATATTAATAATAAAATCCAATTGCACTTGCTATTGTTGAATTGACACAAACAATTCTGGCTCTCAAATCTCATCATATTAGCACCCTTCTACTACTACTATTGAGTAGCACAACATGAAGAAAAGATAAATTCCAATTTACTGATTCTTCAAATAGATTTTATAGATCTTGTTATATATGTATGTTGATGAATGATTCTTTTCTCGCTTTTAAATTGCTTATTATAGCTTTAATTTCTGGATAAAACTAATTGAAGCTGGAGAGAATAATCTAACATACGTCGTTTCACAAGAAGAAACACGTAAAAGTAGTATGGTATTGAATTGGAACTATAAAGTAGATGAGGTGACGTAAGACTCAAAGGTCTAAGAATTCTAGAACGTTGGAGTTTTCAGACGAAATATACATATAGTAGAGGAAAAAGTTGGAAAAAACTGTCGCAGTGCGGAATATTGAATATCATAAAATGAATTTTAGTTGCACTGCAAAGGGCAAAAAGAACTTTTTGTAGCTATGGACTAAGACATATGTAAAAGAGTTGCGCATTGGAAATTGGAATGATGAGTTGGAAATAGAACTTTTATTATAGTACTTCTACTTCTACTTTATATATGTCGAATACTACTACATGTGGCAAAGATATACATGTATGTAAATATTTGGAGCATTTGCTGGAATATCTGGTTTTGGCCTTCACTTTTCTTGAATAGCTAATCAACGACTAATTAGCATATTCATAGGAAGAATTCGTCAATTTATTATCTAAGTAATGAACTATTTGAAGAAAAGTCATAAGCAAAAACGATATTTTTAACAACTCTGAAATATTCATATTTATTAAATAACTTACATTAATATAATATATGGTACTTCTTGCACTTTTGAAGTCAAATAATAATGAACTTTGTTGACATTATATAAATAGGAATGGTAAATACTTAAATAAAAGTATAACTTTTACGACTTTCTCACTTTTGAATAACAACTTATTATATTATTCTTATTTTTATGTAGTAACTTTGTGTTTGTTGTGTGTGAGACGAGAGAGAAAAAATAAGAAAATTGTAAATGTATTGAACAATTTGTAAGAGAACACAGTATACTGCCACACAATAATATAATTTAGGTCACACAGTCAAAACTGTTGTTGATACTGTTTACATTCATGATATTATACATTGCTTCCTTATGGTACTTATTTATAAGTTAGTACATTCATCATTCATTATTAAGCTAATTTCAATTTTTTCATCTACTATTTCTTACGTAAAGGTTGACATTTTGGACAATACCATTTTCCTTTAGGAATTGAAGTTAGACCCATACAAGCGATATGAAACCATTCAATACTACAATCAGGATTGTCACAAGCTATCATCTGGCCATAGCTAACTTGATGACAAATACAATAGGTTGGTTCGTTTCTGTATAGTGTAGAAAAAAACTTGTGAATATTTTCATTCAAAATAAAAAGTTATTATTTAAAAAAACTCATGAAATACACTTACGGATCTACTGGCATATCTAATACTTCGCCGGAAGTTGCTCCTCCAGCACCACTTGATGTTGCTGCTTGTTCAGCTGCAATTTGAATTTCTGATTTATGTTTCTTTCTAGCAGGACTTGCTGATCCACCTTTGTTTGTTTTGTCTTCTGACTCAGCTTTTGACTTTTTAGATTCTTTCTCACGTTTGCGGCCTCCTGTATCAAACAAAAATTAAGTCAAACACATTGAAATTATATAATATTTCAGACTTACGTTTATTAGCTACAGGAGCTGATTCATTTTGTGCTGGAGATGCAATTGTTCCTCCACCATTTTTAATTTCTGATTCAAATCTTGCTAGATCAGAGTCAAGTCGACGAATATGTTTGTCTACTAATTCATAAGTTTGTATTGCTAATTGTACTTTGTCATCACCATATTCTTTAGCTTTGTTAAAAAGTTTCTATAAAAGACGCAAGACAAAAAAGTTGATCATTAGAAACTTCTCCAAGGACTAAATTATAATTCTTAATAATAATTACTTGTATTTTGGCATTTAATTCTTTCTTCTTTTCAGAAGTTGCCGTTGAAGAAATACGTAAAAATTCTCCTCCTAAAGCATCAATTTCTTGCATAATACCTTGAGCTCGTCCATCTAAATCTCTCATTAATTTAAAATTTCTTTGTAGTTCTACAGGCAGATTCTCCAAACCTAAAAGTATAGTTTATAAGAAACAAAATAAATAATAAATCAGTGTTTCAAAACTTTAATG
Organism: Oncopodura yosiiana; assembly: GCA_009869805.1. Classification (NCBI taxonomy): domain Eukaryota; kingdom Metazoa; phylum Arthropoda; class Collembola; order Entomobryomorpha; family Oncopoduridae; genus Oncopodura; species Oncopodura yosiiana. Next base: position 20,847 of record VCNE01001934.1, read on the forward strand.
AATTACGTAATAACATTTCAACAATTAGACTTACTTTCCAAGTAATGCTCTAAATATATTGCAGTGGTCATTTTTTGTCCTTATTATGTACAAAAATAGTACAATAAAACTTATTACTCTCTATATTCAATTACATGCCGCTCACGTAGCAAAGAAATAACAACAATAATATTCACTGGCTAATTAAATTAAAGAAAATGAACTCAAATTTTGCAAAAGTGGATTTTTAAGATTTCTGACATAAATACAGTTTTTGAGTTGAGCGGGAAGAAGATTAACGGAAAAAACTAATGTGTATTTTGACATATAGATGGTGGTGATAGTTTTATAGAAAACGCATGAGTCAAATTGTAAATACTACACCACCTGTTTCAATTTACCAATTTCACAAAAATTGTTAACATTTCACATTTTCATCATATTTATATAATCTAATTTTGTGGAATTTAATTAGTGACGACAGACAGTGATGCGTCATTCACTAGTGTCCATTTGTATGTGATACTTTTACACAGTGCGTATAGTAGTATAAATCAAAACGTCATTATCATTTGACAGTTTGTCATCAACATAAAAAGTTCCAGTTCTCTCATTTGTCATTGCTTTACACAATTCAAGATCATTTGTTAAGAAAACTGTGAAATAAGACAATATGGTGAAATTATATGCCATATCTGTCATCAGACGTCCAGCTGATGAAAGTGCTTCTGTAGAAGGTCGATGTGTTCTTCTAAAAGGAGCATATGATTTAGCTTCTTTTGGATATTTTCAACGAGCCTCAGTTCAAGAGTTTATGACCTTTACATCGACAATGTTGGTTGAGAGAACTCATCTAGCTACAAGACAATCAGTAAAGCAAGAAGGTGAGTTTTCATAATTTATTAGTAACGAAACGACGTAATTGTACGTAACTCTCTATATGCTGTATGTATCTAAAAAAACTAATAATTGATTTCCTGTTCATGTTTTTTTTCTCTCTCACAGATTATATCTGCCATGTTTACGTCCGAGCTGATGGACTAGCTGCAGTTTTAGTTTCAGATAAAGAATATCCACATAGAGTAGCACATACACTGACAACTAAAATTTTAGATGATGTAGCTGAAAAAGTAGAATGGAAATCAGCCAATACTGAAACATTACGAAACTATAAAGGTAT